>BJCM01216239.1:0-14280 GCA_018326385.1 Flaveria bidentis | reverse complement strand
ATAACTCATGATGTCACCAACGGGTCAAACGGGTCAACTGGGTCAAACGTGTCTGTTTTCTGAAACCTTGAGTCTTTGGTTGTGGTGTACTTAGGGTACCACATGTTCTCTGTTTACACGTACTTATGTACTTACATGATCTAGGTAACCTCTGAAGGTTGTCTGTCCACTCTTTCTTCCAAGTAAACCCTAAGTATTTGTTACGCATATCAGGTGAGTTCATGCCCCACTCTTTACTTAACCACTTTTAGGGGAGATAGCATACTAGTAATTTACAAATGCTTTATATATATATTTAAGTTGTGTATAATATTAATATAGTGTTGTTTACCTTGGAAAAGCCCTCACACGTTCGAATTGTTAATATTGGATAGTGTCACAGTCAGATTCAATTGCGGAATCGCTATGAATTAATATTTATTGTTAATAGATTAGCTATCTGTTACAATACACTACTTATATATCACAACTGCTAAATTGTTTATATTTGAACGTCAACTCTTAAACTCACTAACCATTGTGTTGACACTTTTAGTATGCTGTTCTCAGGTCGTTAACTTTGCTTGCTATTAGGAGCACTGCACGGGTTCTCATGCATTCTAAGACTCTATTTTAATGACATCTTTGTTGGTTTTTATTTATTAATGTTTAATCACTTGGGTTGGCACGTGTTTTGCCATATTATGCATTTATATACTTTGGGTTTCTTTACTTACAAAACGCTTCCACATGGTTTTAAAGTTTGAACTTTGGTTGGTTTTATCTTAAATGTGGCATATAGAGTCATTCTGAGTAACTATTGACTATGATCCTGGTTTGTTCACACGCCTCGCGGTAAAACTCTACACATGGATTTTGAGGGTGTGACACAGTAGGAGGTCCAGGTTGTGTTATCTCAAATTGTTCAACCTTAACCTCCATTTCAGGAGGGGCTTGACTTGGTGGGGAGTGTAAGTCAATAAGCTTTCCTCTCTCGATCTTCTTCTTGATCACCCTTATGTGCTCATCCATGATGGATAGAGACATTGGGCCAAGTCTCCTTCCTGAGAATCCATATAGCTTCAAGAAGCTCATCATCCTCTGCCTGTTAGTAGATTTCTTTTGACTCTTTTGGATGATGGCTCTTGACTTGGCTGCTTCTTCCCTCATCTTTCTCTTTGTTGCCTTTTGTTCTTTGAGTACTTCAAGTTTAAGTTGTTTGAGATATTCAAATTCAATAAACTCAAAGGACAGGGGAAGAAGTGCAACTATTTGGTAGAGTCCCGTGGCAGTTAGGTAGCTGTCATTTTGCCCGTCAGCTTCTTTATCTACTTGAGGCTGTGAAGTTGCAACAGTCTCTTGCACAGGACTTTCTTGAACTAGAGAGAGGGTAGGAACATGTTTGTATAGTCTTTTCTGTTTTCTTTCTTCTTTGATTTGGATGAGCAACCTTGCATCATCTACTTCCTTCCTCTCTTTAGACATTTTTATGTTTTCTAGTTCATTTAGTTCTTCTAAGGGAAGAGAAATGATTTCATCTATGTCATAGTTTCTGGTCTACAGGTAAGTATTCTTGACTGCCCTTAACTTATAATCTTGAGTGTTTGGTCTGAGGGCAGCCTTGGTTGTAGCTTCCATGAAGCCTAAAGACCCAGTGGAACTTTCTCCCCTTAGCTTCTCTTCTTCTTCTCTCTCTCTCTCTCTCTCCTCCTCGTCAATCTCCTTAGGAGTCATTTTCCTTTTCTCTTTGTCACCTACATAGCTTTGTGACTCATGGTGAAGAGAGCTTTGGCCTTCATTGCTTGGAGTAACATCCAGACTATGGCCAGAGAGAGGCTGTGATACACCTTCACCAGTAGGTGTTTCACTGAGGAGATGAATTGTTGAAGTTGCTGGTTGTGAGACAGAGCTTAGAGATTATGTCACCGAGTTTTTCCCTTTGAAGCTAATCTTAAGGTCCACCTCAACATCTAGTTGACCAATAACATTGCCTGCTAGCATTTTGCTTCTTGCTTTAAACACTTCAGTAATCTAGCCTTGAATCCTTTGAGCGATCCTTGCTAGCTTGCCTGAATTGACTTAGGTTGGCAAGTGGCGTGTAACTAGATCAAGACCATCATTGTAGTTCAAGGTCTAAAAATTAAAGACTTCTTGCTGTCCTTAAACACTTTGAAGTATGAGGGCTCTTCTATCAACATCATACATCCACCTAATAATGTAATTAGAAGCTCCTTGGGGTGGAGTTGACATAGCCCTTGGAATTCCCTCCTCAAATAGACTTTGAATGAGTGAGTCCATATCAATGTGAACTTGAGAAAGTTGTTGAGCATGGAAAACTACAAGTGAGGATGGTGAGTCCTTAATGTCCATACTTTATAAAGAACACCCAGGTTCTGTGATTGCTATGACTTTCTCCCTCTTTTTGGTAGCATCACCCACTTGCATAGGCGAGCTAGGAGTTAGGTCAATTACATCCACAAGTTCTTGTGTTCTTGGATGAGCTCCTCTTAAGAGTCTCCCAACTAGTTTCTCCTTAAGATAAGATATCTCAAGTTGGTAAACATTGACCCTGTTTTGTAAGGTAGTCACTTGAGATTCAAGATGACTAACCTTAAATACTAAATAAGAGCACATTTATGACAATTTCTACACCTTTAGTCTCATGTTCCCCTCATCTTCATCAGAAGAATCATTGGGGGATGAGAGAATTTGACCAAAGTTTTCTTTCTCACCACCAACATGGTGTTCTTGGCTGCTGGATTTCCCCTACTCACTGACAACTTCAATTGAAATGTCAATGGGCTGAGTTGCCATGGTTGAGGTCTTAAAGATATAAACACTTACAAAAGTGAGAGCCTCTTCTATATGGACCTCCTAAATAGGTACATGGCGATCCACTTCAGTAATGGGTGAATGATGTGGGCTAGACATACGAGAGACAAGAGCACTCATCTCTCTTTGAATAAGGGAGGAATAGAGAGACTCATGATACTCACTGAATCCCATGTCTTCATCATCATAAAATTCTAGGTTACAAATACGTTGGTTTAGATCAAGAGGCTAGGGATGGTAACTTTCCCTTGAAGGTTATTCATTAGAGTTTTGAGACTTTAAGTGAGTGCTTAAGGCTGTTTGGGTAATGAGCTCATCTAGTTGAGCATGAGGAACCTCAACACTAATTGCGGTTAAGTTGGGAGTGGTTTGCTCCTCAGGAGAAGTGGGAGCTTCAATGTATACTTCTTCCTTTATGGTTGATGATATGGGGGCCTGCATAAGCTCAATAGCTTGAGCAAGGGTTCATTTGGATTTTCTTTGGTAGATGAGGATGATTTGTGGCTGTTTAGGAGGCTAAGAAGAAGAAGGTGTGGGTTCAACCTAGAGACGCCTACAATTGGTTTCTTCATAGTCTTAAAGATGCTGGGCTTCATCAGTCCCAATTTAAGAATATTGCCTGTCCTCCTCAATTGTGAGCCCAATTCACAGTTAAGAATGTGTTGAACATATCTAGGGAACGTATAAGACTCTAAGGAGTCCAAATTAGCAAGTAAATTTGTATAAAAAATGTGAGTAGCATAATCTGACCCCCTGGACCATTCCATGGACTATGGAAGAGAGATCTTCAAGAATCTGGTCCCATTCCCATGCTTGTTGGATAAGTAGTGGATGACCACATGAAGTAGGTACTTCCATTGGGATGAGACCTTCCCTTTCTTGAAGGTCTTTACAGATAAATTCTCCTCATATCCTATCTGCTCAAAGGAATGATTTATAGCTTCCTTTAGAAAGGACAACTCACCTTCTTCAACATCCAGCTGAAGATGAGTGTTGATGATGGCTGGAGTGATGAAAACTGTCCTCCCCTACACTGTGGTAGACAGTGCATTCTCCCTGTCCATAATGACCTCTTGGTAGGTCTTGCAGAATTCTAACAACTGATTTTAATAAAGAGGAAGATCAATGGTAAGGGAGGTAAGATAGTGCAGGATTGGTTTTTGTTCTCAACACAAGTATTTCTCTCTCAAACTCAGTAAGTAACACTCTGGTTTGTGATGAAGTAGAATCCTTCTAAGAGTTGATGATAATATACTAAGTAAATCAATGCAAATAGAAGAGAATAGTTTTTCAAGATACTTGTATATATTATTTCTCTACTCAAAGTATTACAAGACTCTTACAAGCATACTACATGAGTTACAATGAGAAACTATATATACTACTACCTACAGTCGGATATACTTTGATACTAGCTGAAATCCTATAACTAAAGCAAATACTACAAATCAATAGTTAAGGTATATTAGATAATGTCGTATCTAAGATTTGGTAGTCATGACATGTCCATGACTTACCTTTTGTCACCAACTAAATTTGGCAAGTGTACTAACTGATAAAGGTGAATAGTGGAATAAAGTATGGTCAACTACATTTGTTTTACAAAAAATGCCAAGCAGTATATCTGAGGTCTGTAGCGGACTGTTAGAGAGACCATACTTATGTCCACTGGTTCATAGTAGCTACTTCCGAAGGTTAACTGGCTTCAGAAGAACTTGTTGCATCACTCTTTGACTCATGGAAAAGTGGGTTAGCAGATGGAACCTTTTGCTCTTTAGTACCCCACCTTGGTTGTCTAATAAACTTATAAGAATATGGTGAAGAAATTTCATTGGTTCCCAACCCACCATTGTTTTGATAACAAAGCTTTGAGTGAGAGGATGATGCAAGAATGGCTTGGAAGTTTTGCTTAGAAATAGCATGCTTCCTAGCTTGAGCCTCAGCTATTACTACCTTGGCTTGAGCCTCAGTCAATTTTGATATTAAATCCTTGATTTGAGTCCTGTAATTAGTGTGTTTACGTTTTAAAGATGATACTATGTTTTTTAACTCAATTTTATTTTGATAGTCAGATTCAACACTTTTAAAATCAGCTTTTAAGATATTCAAGGACTCAATATTAGATTTAATTTCCATATTTTATTCCTGTTAGATTTTAAACTTAGCAATACATGCTGGAGTACAGAGATGCTCATATATCTTTGAATTGTCTATTCCTACCATGAGTGCTTGTGCAGGGGTAACATCTTGCACCATAAAGCTCCAATCAACTTCTTGAGCTACAACAATTGTCTCAATTGACTTTCTAAAAGCTTTAGGTGCTATAGGATGTGAGGAAGCATGAGTAGATCTTGGATTTGATTTGGGAGCTTTGCATTCCCTAGCAAAATGACCCAGATGGTTATAGTTGTAACACTTGGCCTTTGCTTTGTCGAACCTGAAGATCATGTATTTAGTTTAGATTTTGTTTACATTCCATTATAATAGGTTTAATGTTAGTTTACTTTTTTGTTGCTTATTTAGTTTAGTTTTGCTTTCCAACCAAACTATGAGCGAAACTACAGTTTCGCTCATAGTCAAACTGTTTGTTACTTTTGATTGTATTGGTTCCTTATTGTTTATATATGAATGCATTATGGTTGTGATCATCCATCATAATCTTAATTGTTTGTCTTTTGTTTCTGATATTGAATGATTGAACATATCAATTGTACTGAAACATGATCAAATGGACCAACAAAATGGTATTAGAGCCTTAGTGCTCTTAATTTTTGAGGTTTTTGGTAGTTTTTGTTCAATTTCATTATTTCATCATTTCCGGATCAAATTTGAGTATATTTGATATGGAATTCGATTAAATTTTGCTTGTTATTAGTTGGAAAGCTCTGTTAATCATCAGATCTCAAATCCATTGAGATTTAGGTGATTTCAGATTGATTTCATGTTGAAAAAGCTTTTCAGATTCATCCAGTGAAACTGCATCATCATCCAGCAAAACTACACTATCATTTAGCAAAACTAGAAGTGTTTTACACTTTGTAGTACACCTAAATTGCAACATTCGGTCTTAGATAATAAATCTAGTTTAATTATGTCTTTGTTTCAAGTCAATCTATAGCAGACACTATCTCATCTTGTTCTAGTGATGTTTCTATTTCCTCTTTAAGTAATGTGCCTTACACTGATGTTATCTCTTCTGATTGTGTTGATGTCGTGAATGATTCCACTGTGAAATGTTCAGAGAAAATTAAAAGTAATTGTTTTGAAAAATTCTTTTCTCATCCTATTCCATCTTTTACCCCAACTAATATTTCTTTATTAAATAAAAGAGTCATGTCATCATCTGAGACAAGTATGATTGGTACTAGTACCACATGTACTTCTAATGATGATGCTTCATTTTTTGAAAATAATCATTCTTTTGTAAATAAAAACAGACGTAGAGACATGTATGAGACGTATAGTGATACAAATTCTATATTGTCTGAATGTGATGAGGAAATATACATTGATAAAGTTCCTACCTCGTTGCATAACAGACCTAGAGTAAAATCACACTATTTTCGATATGGTAAAGATGATCATGTAGTTAAGCACTGTCCTAAGCTACACCATACAAATGTTAATAGGAATTTATTTAGGAGTAGATTGAATCATTTGGTTAATAATTTCTTTTGTAAGAAGACAAACTCTCTTAAACCCAAAGTTGTTCTAACTTGGGTTCCTGTTTCACCTGGTTAATTTGGTTTTTGACATCTTTGCAGGAGACATCCATTAAAGCTGTAAATAGTGTATGGCATGTTGATAGTGGATGCTCCATACACATGATGGGGCTAAAGGACTTATTGACCAATTATCGAATAATCAATGGAGGATATATTGTATTTGTTGGCGACAAGAAAGGAGGGAAAATGGTTGGCCAAGGGGAGGTTTCCAACGGCTCTCTTACTTTAGAGAAAGTCAATTTTGTACCTGAACTCGCTTTTAATATGTTGAGTGTCTCTTAGATTTGTGATAAAGACATTCCGGTCTTGTTCAAGTCCAATGAATGTCTCTTTCTAAAATCTGAGATTGATATTCCAGAAGAGATGGTCTTAATGCGGGCTCCAAGAAAGAATGACACATATTATCTTGACATGGGTTCGAAGTAGTCAACGTCTACCGTCACTTGTATTTTGTCCAAAGCTTCTACTTTTGAGTCTTTCCTATGGCATCACAGATTGGGCCACATTAATTTCAAAAATATAAACAAATTAGTTAAAAACAATCTTGTTAGGGGATTACCTTTAAAGAATTTTTCAATGGTTGAAAAATGTATGGCTTGTGCCAAGGGAAAACAACATAAGAAACCACATAAACCAAAAATTGAGAATAACATACCTAATACCCTTGAGTTGTTGCATACTGATTTGTTTGGCCCAATTAGCGTTAAATCAATTGCTAAAAAATCTTTCTATCTTGTGATTACAGACGATTTTCTAGGTGTTCCTGGGTGAGATTTCTTACCTAGAAAGGAGAGGCAGCTGAGGAGCTACAAAAGTTAATTCTTTCCATTGAGACGATAAGCAAGAGGAAGGTTATGGTGATTAGAAGTGATAATGGTACCTAATTCCAAAATCAGATCTTTGATTCTTTCTATGCTAGTAAGGGAATTCTGAGACAGTTCAGTGTTGCGAGAACTCCTCAATAGAATGGTGTCGCTGAAAGAAAGAATCACACTTTCATTGAAGCTGCTCGTACGATGTTGATCGAATAATTTTTATCCATTATCTTTTAGGCAGATGCGGTTAATTGTGCTTCATATGTTGTGTTGATAGTCAAAGAGAAAATGAAGACTCCTTATGAAAATTTTCATATGAAAAAACCTTTGATTGACTTCTTTCAACCATTTGGTTGCTCTTGCACTTTACTGAATACCTAGGCACAAAAGACAAAATTCGGGGTTGTGTCTGATGAATGTTACTTTGTCAGATATTCTTCTCTCAAAAACCTTATCGAGTGTATAACAAGAGAACCCGTATTATGCAAGAGTCTTTATATGTTGACCGGCAGGAATCTACTTCCTCAGATGTTCGATCTGAACCAGCATGGTTTTTGACTCCGATACGGTGTTTAACTCTTTTAATCTTCCGGTTTTCGATGATGATGTGTCCATCTCCAACGTCCAAACAAATATCATTCCACCCACTCCATTACATGTCATTCCTCAAGCCCCTCCACATACAACAACAAACGATGCTACATTAGTTGACATTACATCTTCATCATCATCTTTTGCCATTCCACCTCCAGTTGTTTCTGCATCTCCTTCCTAATTACCTACATGTACCTCATCTCAACATGTACCACCCAATTCCCCAAATGACTCTACCAAACCATCTTCCTCACCTTTATCTACCCATCAACAACCCATCAACCAACTTCTTCAAACATCCTACCCATTACCACAGATTTCAAAACTTTGAAAGATCATCCCCATGATAACATCATTGGATCTATCATTGATGGAGTTTGGACGTGGAGTCAATCTGGTTTGATTAAAGTATGTCTATTCTCTTATCTTTTTTATCCCAAATCATCCCGAAAAATGTCCATACAGCTCTTCAGGATCCTTGTTGGGTTGAATTGATGCAATTAGAGCTTTAGTAGTTTAGGAAATTCTAAGTGTGGACCTTGGTTGATTTTCCACCAAAAAAATGCCCAATTGGCACGAAATGGGTGTTTAAGAACAAACCTAATGATTGTGGCATTGTGGTAAGGAATAAGTCCAGATTGGTGGTTCAGGGCTTTGCTTGTAAGGCCCTGTTCCCGGGACGCTCACAGCTGGTCAATCATTGCATATAAAACATATAATTACATTAACTTGAAATAAACGTTGCAACGGAAACATTAAAAACAACATTTTCATTAAAAATTCTTTGCAAAATAATACAACATTCGTTACACAATATCCATTTTTCGCATTACAATGCAAAAACATTAAACAAAAGAATGCCATCCAAAAGAGCCAAGTAGCCGCCCCGTGCCATCCTTAGCAAATTTACCCGCCAACTGAAAAAATGCATAAAAAGTTAGCGTTGCCGAGTGTTTCTAGTTTTAAAATAAAACATACTTTATCTTTTGTTTAAAATCCGTTCTTTACAATTGTACGTGATCATGCATAATACATACACACAGATAATATCATAATTATCTAACTCATTCATTCATTAATTTTCATTCATATGTTCATCTTTACTTCTTTACATTCAATCCAAAACAATGAACTTTACCCCACCATCATGCATAAAGTAGGTACTGGGCCGAGGTCTATCATAGACCCCCCATCATGGCACACAACAGCCTGGCCACAGTACCTAGTTTAAGTTCAGGTGTACCATTGTCATGTGCTATACCCACCGTCATGCATAAAGCAGGTACTAGGCCGAGGTCTATCATAAACCCCCTGTCATGGCACACAGCATCCTGACCACAATACCTAGGGTAAATGACAAAGGTTCTATACAAATGGTCGGTCATAAAGACGAACCTCGGTGTGCATCCTTCTGGGGTACCTAACCCGCACACCTTTGAACTAACACCCTTCATTGGGCATGTTTCCACCATACAAGGCATCATACATACATAACATACATCATACATACCATCATGCATAAGCATCAATCATACATCACATCAACATCATACAATGCCCATCACATCATCTATGAGCTCAAAAGTCAGCTTACATGAACCCCCAGGAACCTCCCAAGTCAAAGCCTACATTTCATTTTTTCTCCAAAAAGTTAGAAAATAATCTAATTGTTCATCCGCATTTCTTTTTGTTCATCCGCATTTCTTTTTGTTCATCCGCATTTGTTCATCCACATTAACTTTTGTTCATCCGCATTTTTTCATCCGCATTTGTTCATCCGCATTGACTTTTACTCATCCGTATTTGTCAACGCTCATCCGATTTCCTCTTTACTCATCCGCACTAACTTTTTCTCATCCACATTGACTTTTACTCATCCGCATTTGTCAATGCTCATCCGTATTTCCTCTTTACTCATCCGCATTGATTTTTACTCATCCGCATTTGTCAATGCTCATCCGCATTTCCTCTTTACTCACCCGCGTTGACTTTTACTCATCCGCATTTGTTAATGCTCATCCGCATTTCCGCTTTACTCATCTGCATTTGCCAATGCTCATCCACATTTCCTCTTTACTCATCCGCATTTGGAACACCTAAGCAGTTATTCTAAAACTTAGGCATATGAGCTATTGTTTGGGTGCATGAGCAGCCTAAGGCATACTTAACATCATAAATCGGTCCCCAAACACCATCTATCATGTTCTAAGCTTAAATCTTACATTCTAAGCCTTAGAAACACAACCATAACAACATCAAACATAAACATAGCCCAAAATCAAACTCCACCCGCAACAAACACACATACATACATACGGGTATAAAACTCAACTTTTATAAAAAGTTCATATGCATTTCCAGCCCCAAAATCTGTTAAAACATGTAAAAGAGGGTTCTAGAACTCACCTTTGTAGCTCTTTGGGTAAGACTTCTTCAAACCCATTTGCAAATTGAGCTCAAACACCTAAAACCCACCAAACACACACAACCGAACACACACTAGCGCACATAAGCATACAACCGAGGATGAAACCAGTTAAGAACATCTTAAATACACGAATTCTTACCTTGAATTTGACTTTTGCACTTGTTCTTCTTCAAAACCCGAGAGCTTTCTGCTCTTTTCTCTTTCTCTCTCTCTAAAATCAGAATTTTGTGGGTGTAGAGATAGTGATGGGCAGCCATCACCTTTTACACCCACTTTTTCAAACCTTTTGTCCTTTTTGACACTTTTTACCCTTTAACTTGGGTAAAATATCTTTTCTTTCTTTTTCTTCACTTTATTCTTCCTTCTTTGTCTTTTATAAATAATCGGTTGTTACAAGTCCACCTCCTTATTTAGGTTTTGACCCCGAAACCTGTTATTCCTCAAACAATCTGGGTAATGCTGTCTCATCTCTTCCTCTGTCTCCCACGTAGACTTAGATCCCTTCCTGTGCTTCCACTATAAACGCATAAGAGGAACCACTTTATTCCTTAACCTTTTCTCCTTGCGATCAATGATCGACACTGGTTGCTCCACATAATTGAGCCATTCGTCTACCTCGATATCTTCTAGTGGTATAACCATGTCTTCGTCTGCCAAACATTTCCTCAGATGAGATACGTGGAATATCGAATGAATTCCAGTTAACTCATCTGGTAACTCCAATCTATAGGCCACCTCTCCTACTCTAGCAATGATTTGGAAAGGCCCTATGTATCTCGGGCTCAACTTGCCCTGCTTTCTTAACCGAATGATAACCTTCCAAGGTGAGACTTTCAACATAACCCTTTCACCCACCTGGAACTCGATCGGTCTACATCGTTTATCAGCATACGACTTCTGTCTATCTTTGGCTGCCTTCATGAAGGACTTGATCCTTTCAAGCTTCTCAGTTGTAGCCTCAATCACCTCGATGCTCACTAACTCTTTCTGACCAATATCACCCTAACACACGGGTGTTCGGCATCTCCTACCGTATAGCATCTTATAAGGAGGCATACCAATACTAGCATGATAACTGTTGTTATATGAGAACTCAGCTAACGGTAAGTGGTCATCCCAACTTCCTCCAAAATTAGTGACGCATGCCCGAAGCATATCTTCCAGCATCTGAATAGTCCTTTCTGACTGACCATCTCTCTGGGATGATAAGTCGTGCTAATATGTGACCTTGTCCCCATCGCATCGTGGAATTTCTTCCAAAATTTAGATGTAAGGCGGGTGTCACGAACAGACACAATAGACATTGGCACACCATGACGAGTTACAATCTCCTTAATGAAGAGATTAGCCAACCTCTCGGATGAATATGTCTCACGGATCAGTAGAAAGTGGGCACTCTTCATGAGATGATCAATTATCACCCATATAGCATCATACCCTCGTGTAGTACACGGTAGCTTTGTAATGAAATCCATGGTGATGTGCTCCCACTTCCATTCCGGTATATCCAAAGGTTGGATCTTCCTATACGACTTCTGATGCTCGGCCTTCACTTGTAAACAAGTAAGGCATTTACTCACATACTCCTCCACATCCCGCTTCAAACCCGACCATCAATAATCTGTCTTCATGTCTTGGTACATCTTTGTAGCACCAGGATGAATAGAGTACCGAGTCTTGTCAGCTTCATCCATAATCTTCACGTGTAGATCCCCAAAATGAGGAATCCATATCCGTACGAATCGGGTTCTAACACCGAGTGTGTTTTCACCCAATTCCGTAACCAGACCTCTCATTCTCTCGGAGTTAAGATGATCTTCTTTAAATGCCTCATCTTGAAACTCTTTGACTTGCTTCATCACATTAGAGGTCATGATCAACTGCTAAGCTTTCACCAGAATCGGCTCGGGTCTCTCCTTTCGGCTAAGGGTATCCGCCACCATGTTGGCTTTTCCCAGATGGTAGTGGATCTCACAATCATAATCTTATATAAGTTCCAACCATCTCCTCTACCTCTTGTTCAAATCTTTCTGCTCAAAGAGGTACTTCAGGCTCTTGTGGTCGGTGAATATGGTGCACCTCATCCCGTAAAGGTAGTGCCTCCAAATCTTTAACGCAAAGACCATGGCTGCTAGCTCCAAGTCATGAGTAGGATAATTGACCTCATGAACCTTCAACTGTCAGGATCCATAGGCTATAACCTTTCTTCTCTTCATTAACACACACCCCTACCCCGAGTAGGAAGCATCAGAATAAACAACCAGATCTTCACTTCTATCGGGTAATGACAAAACAAGAGCTTGAGTCAAATCTCGCCTTTAACTTTTCAAATGCCTTCTCTTGAGCTTGACCCCATACAAACTTTACATCCTTACGGGTCAACTTGGTTAGTGGAGAAGCGATCTTACATAAGTCTTAAATGAATCTTCTGTAATAGCCCGCCAAACCCAAGAAACTACAAATCTCAGATGGTGTCTTTGGAGACTTCCATTGCATCACCGCCTCCACCTTTGTTTTATACACCATAATCCCCTCGGGATTCACTACATGACCCAAAAATAGAACTTCGCGCAACCAGAACTCGCACTTGGAGAATTTAGCATACAGTTTCTCCCTTCTCAACGTCTCCAACACCTCCTGAATGTGACCAACATACTCCTCCTTACTCTTGGAATAAATCAAGATATCATCAAGAAACAAAATCAATAATTTATCCAACATCGGCCGACACACTCGATTCATCAGATCCATAAAAGCAGCTGGCGTGTTGGTCAAGACAAATGACATAACGAGAAACTCGTAGTGACCATAATGCGTGCGGAAAGCTATTTTAGGGATATCATGTTCTTTCACCTTTAACTAATGGTTGCCCGTTCGAAGATCTATCCTTGAAACCAACTAGCACCTTGAAGCTGATCAAACAAATCATCAATTCTCGGTAAGGGGTATCGGTTCTTTATCTTCAACTTATTTAGCTCACGGTAGTCAATACACATCCTCATACTACCGTCTTTCTTCTTCATGAATAAGACCAGAGCACCCCAAGGAGAGATACTCGGTCTAATAAATCCCTTATCAAGCAGCTCTTGCAATTGCTCCATTAACTCCTTCATCTCAGTAAGAGTCAACCGATACGGTGCCTTGGCAACATGTTGGGCACCCAGTATCAGATCAATCTGAAACTCGATCTCGCAGTTTGTTGCACTCCTGGTAAGTCTTCGGGAAATACATCTGGAATGTCAGACACCACCACTACGTTGATCAGTTGTGGTGTTGGCGTATCCTCATCCTTCACGTAGGCCAAGTAGGCGCTACATCCACGCCTCGAGCACTTTCCCGCCACCTCCATCGAAATCACCTTCGGGATCGTAGTGACTCGATCACAATAAACCGTCACCAAACTCCCTTTAGGTGCTGTCAAACGAATCATCTTCTTGCGACACAAAATGTTTGCCTTGTAGTCCACCAACCAATCCATTCACAGGACTACGTCAAACCCGCCTAAGGTCATCACGAATGGTCTAACAGGAAACTTGTAACCTTCTAATTCCACGTCACAACCTTCGATCTGTTGGCTTTGTTGGACCATTATCTTAGTAGTTTAACAATTTAAACAAGAAAAACGCAGCGGAAACTTACCTTAATATAATGATTTATAAGCTGAAAAATTAAGGCCATTTTATGTCAACAACAAACCCAAGATTATAAGGATCATATATATGTGAAATAACTAGCAATCAAGTAAACAATAACAACCAAAATCGACCATGGAACTACCTTCCAAAGCTGCCCAAAAACGTTGGATGAACCACCTTCCAAAAGGCTGCCCAAAACGTTGGATGTGAAGAAGAGGATGAAGTCTTGAAGGACCAAAACACCAAGGAAGATGTCCTCAAGCTAGTATACC
>BJCM01216238.1:0-14257 GCA_018326385.1 Flaveria bidentis | reverse complement strand
ATATTTGTGGGATACAAATATTGGACTGACCCGCATCTCAATTTTACTACATGGAATCTTCTAGATTGATCATAAGTAAATTTGAGTAAAGGCAAATATCATTTGGTATCCTCCAACCTGAGATACATATTGGGTTTTGATATTCACCAAATATTATACCTTGAGCTAGTTCTTCACTACTCTGAAATAATGGGTAGTACATAAAGCTATGTTTAGGTGTGACATGAGGTGATTGTGAAAAACATATGTAGTCAAGATGGAATTTGTTCCTCTTATTCGTTGAGAGCAAGATGTCTAAGGCCCGATTAAGTTAAATCAACAAGGAATGATCATTCTATGTCTTTGGATTTAACATGACATTTGAAAAAATAGGATAAATGATTGATTCACCTAAATCATTTCAAGTTGGATACTTAAAGGGGATGATGTTATTGAATGGCTTTAAGTCATACATATTAAGGGTAGTAAACCGTTGTTAGGCGGTATTTACTGCTTGCATCAATCTTCTATGAATCTTGTGCAAGTGGGAGAATGTTGGATTCTTTATGCCCAAGACACATAGAACATTGATGTGGTTAGTACGTTAAGATCCAAGTCGGATCATACCTAATAATAAGCTTAGCAAACACCAAATAATATTTAATTGATGATATGATCATGCAATTAAATAAATACACCAATTTTAGAAAAATGGTTTTTCTATATAAGTTGCATATGAGACTGAATAATTTATGGGGATATTTTGTTCATAGATATTGTGTGTAATGTTATTTAAGTTAGTTAAATAACATCAAATAATAAAGGAGTGTGTATGTTATACAATTAAAAAGTTAATTATATATAACTCAAATTAGTGACTAGTTAACTAGTGAAAAATTGGGTGTTTAAGTTTTGGGAGGAAAACCCCAATTAAAAGGGTATTTCGGCCGCCCTTGGCTTTGTTGCCCCCTTTTGGTTTTCATTTGATGTCTTGAAAGAAGAACACACTTAACCAAAAACACACACTCCATCTTCTTCTCTCTCTCACATGCAAGGACCACAAGAACAAAAGATTTTCTCCTCTTCTTGAAGAGAATCTCGGCTGGAAGGTGTTCCAGCAACTCCTTCTTTGGGTTTTTGGTGTACAAATCCTAGCAAGAATGGTGTATGCTTGATCGTGTGGGTATGGATGCTTGAAGACACCTTTCCTTGGTGTTTTGGCTGTTTAACAACATCATCTTCTTCACCCAAATTCGTTTTTCTGCAGCTCTACAAAAGGTAGTTTGTATGGCTTGTTTTGGTTGTTACTTCTTGTTGATAACTAGTTCATACACATATAAATTATCCTTATGTTCTTGGGTTTGTTGTTGTCATGATATGAGCCTTAATTTTCAGATTACAAATGATAATATTAAGGTTTTAATCCGCTGCGTTTTCAAGTTTAAATGGTTAAACTACTTTGATATGGTTCAACAAACCCAACATGAACTAGGCACCCTAGTTTATATGGGATTTGATCCCATCCCACAAATTTGTTGGACAAGCAATAAAGAACATCATGCAGTAAGAACTTCCAGTTGTATGAAAAGTTGAATTTGTAGACTGTAGACCTGCTAACATCTCCACCATAACCCATTTGGATGTAGGTGTTGTCCAAATCTGATTTGGGGAACTCTGTGGGTGCACCCTCATCATGAAGCTCGAGATGCTCCCTGATAAGTTGTTCAGTAATCACCAACTCCGGGCCACAGATGCTCGATCTTATTACCTGAACCCCATTTAAGGTTTCAATCTGACCATTTTCCTAAAATTCAGCCATATGATTTGAATACACGATAGGGTTAACAGTCATGCAGTGTAATAAGATGATTGGGTAAGAAAAGAAATAATATCAGAGAAGTCATCATCTCTTGAAGAATCAAGAAGTGCGACTTGATTATGCTGATGGTTAAGTGCCATTTGAGAAAGGTGAAAGTAGATGAGTTTGGACTTCTGTAAATTGAGAATGAAGGAAGCTTTTAGGGCAGTGAAATGTGGTAAGAAGATGAAAGTGAGTAGTCGTGATTATTTTAAAAAAATGAAATGGCGGTTTATGGGGTTATTATAAGGTGATGTAATGTTTTAGTGGATAATATGATAGTGGCGGTAAGGTTTAGTTTAGTTAAATAATCAGACATCAATAACAAAATCTTTACTTTTTACAGTGTAGGGCCCAAAAGATTTCCGTTACATAGTAAAATATCTCTTCCGAGTACAAAGTATTTCCGAAGGTAATTTTTTCTTCTGAAGGCAATTATTACTTTCGAAGGTAAAGTTTGATTTCCGAAAGTATAGATTTCTTTCCGAGTGGAGAGTTTTATAAGCTTCGAAAGTAGATCTGATATGTAATCAATCGCTTCTTCCGAGACTAAAAACTCTTTCGAGAAGAAAATTATCCTGGGAGGAATTTGCTTCGGAAAATATGTAAAACATCTTTCGAGGGTTAATTCCTCTTCGGAAGAATTTATACTTAGTGAAAATTTCAGAGAGAGACCTTTTGTAACAGGGCTTAGATTGCATTGACATAAGACATTACATATTTAAAAAGGTTTTCAAAAGAGGTAGACTAATCAATGTTTATCATCCGAATGGCTGTAATGAGATAGTTAAATCTCTATTCATCAAAAGCTTTGGTGAACAAGTCAGCATATTGTTCATTTTAATCAACTTTGATTAGCTTAATTAGATTTTTCTCATGAATGTCTCTAAACAAATGATACCTAATATTAATATGCTTTGTCTTGGAGTGCTTCACACGATTTTCAGTGACGGAGATAGCACTGTTATTGTCAATGTAGATAGGAGTGCTCATAAAGTTGAATCCATAGTCCAACATCTGGTTCTGAATCCACAGTAGCTGAGCACAACAACTTGCAGCTTCAGCAGTTGATGTAGAGACACAGGATTGTTTCTTGCACTACCATGAGATGATCCTTCCACCAGGATATTGACATCCACCTAAAGTTGATTTCTTGTCAATGTTGCAGCCACCATAGTCACTATCAGAGTATCCATAGAGATTAAAATTGTTGTTCCTTGGATACTAGAGACCTAATTTAGGTGGTCTTTTGAGGTATCTAAGGATTCTCTTGGCAGCAGCTAGATGAGACACCTTTGGAGTAGCCTGATATCTTTCACAAATGCAAGTTGCAAACATGATATCAGGTCTACTTGTTGTGAGATACATCAGAGAACCAATAATTACCCTATACTGATGTTGATCAGTATCCTCCCCCTCAAAGTCAGGACAAAGATTATGGTTTATGGGTATGGGTGTCTTGGCTGGTTTACAATCGTTCATTTCAAATCTTTCTAAGATGTTATTGACATACTTGGATTGATTGATGAAAAACCCTTCCTATAACTTCGTCACCTAAATTCCAAGGAAAAGGTCCATTTTTTCCATGGAACTCATCTCGAACTTATTCTTCATGATGCTTTCAAAGTCCTTACACATTTGGTCATTTGAGGAACCAAATATGATGTCATAAACATAGACTTAAACAAGCAAGATGTCCTTTCCATACTTCCTTATGAAAAGAGTCTTATCAATGGTACCTCTAGTGTAACCATTCTTCAGAAAAAACTAAGACAAAACTCATACCACAGCCTAGGTGCTTGGTGCAGCCCATATAGAGCTTTATCTAATTTGCACTCATAGTTATGGTGCTGTGGTTCTTCAAATCCTGGAGGCTAGCACACGTAGACTTCCCTATCTATATCCCCATATAGAAAAGAACACTTGACATCAAGTTTGTAGACAGTAAAATTCTTGGATGCAGCATAAGCAAGGAAGATCCTAACTACCTCAAGTCTTGCAACAGGTGCAAAGACATTAGTATAATCGATTCCCTCCTCTTGAGTGTATCCTTAAACCACCATTCTTGCTTTGTTCTTGATAATCAAGCCTTTGTCATCTCTCTTGTTTATGAAAACCCATTTTATGCCTATAGGTACTTGACCAGATGGTAGTGGACATAGGTTCCAAACATTTTGTCTCTTGAATTGAAGCAGCCCCTCTTGCATTAATTTAACCCAGCTATTATCTTTCAAGGCATCTTCTACCTTCTTAGGTTCTATCTAGGACAAGAAGCATGAGTACAAGTAGACATTCCAATGATGAGTTTGTCATCTTGTTCTCACACCTTCAAAGACATCCCCTATGATGTTCTCAGCTAGATGAGTGTTGTGAATTCTTAGTCGAGGAATCACTTCCAGTTGTAAAGATAAATCCATCTTGGACATATTTTGCTCAGGAGCTAGAACACTTTGTCCAATTGCTGTTTCAAATTCATTCAATGAGGACTGTTTGAATGAATAAGAAACATCATCATTTGTTGGCTGTGAAGCAGCATTAACAATTTCTTGTTCCTTCAAGATGCTACTTTCATGAGCTTGGTGTGTGTAGTGTCACCTGATGAAGTTTGAGGGTCAACAGGTGAAACACTGGTTGAAGCTCCACTATCCCTTGAGATAGTTATACTATTAGTTCTATCAATAGTGGGAGCTTGATTTGTTGTAGCTCTTGGAGAACTTGCAATAGGTTTGGGTAACTCAAATAGTTGGTTATCTTCAGAATTGCTTTGAGTACCTGTTCCAGCTGAAACATTCTCACAAGATGGTTTAGAATAGTTTGGAAACAATTTTAAGTCAAAAATATGATCATGGTCATTCCCCCTAACACAAGGAGTGTGCTCATTGACAACAATGTTGGATGATTCCTCAAATTATTGATTTTTGATGTTGTAAACTGTATAAGCTTTAGAGCTTGAGGAGTATTCAACAAAGATAGCATCATCTGATTTTCAGCAAATTTAGCCAAATTGTCTTTTGTGTTAAGTATGGTACACCTGCAGCCAAAGGTCCTTAGAAAGCCAATGAACGGTGGCCTCTTGTTCCATAGCTCATAAGGGGTTTTTCCATGTGGCTTAACTACAAGAACCCTGTTCTTCACATAGCATGCATTGCTGACTGCCTTTGCCCAAAATGTTAAAGGTAGTTTGGAATCAGCTAACATAGTTCGAGCAGCCTCAATAAGTGTCATGTTCATCCTCTAAACAACACCATTTTGTTGAGGAGTTTTGGGAGCACTATATTGTCTGGAAATCCCTTTTGAGTTACAGAATGAGTCAAGAACGAGGTTCTTAAACTCAGTCCCTTGCTATGTCTTTGTGTCCTTGACTTTGGTGGTGATTGGGATACGCATTTACCGCTCGTGGAATTTTCGTATAACAATAGTTATCACTCGATTATCAAGATGGCACAATTCGAAGCACTTTATGGTCGTAAATTTCGTTCACCGATCTGCTACACCAACATTGGTAAAAACTTCATCATTGGTCATGAACTTATAAAAGAAATGACCAATAAAGTCTTCATAATCTGCAAGAACCTTGAAGTGGCAAGCAGTCGACAAAAGAGCTACGCCGAATAGCGACGTAAGCCATTGGAGTTCCAAGTTGGGGATATGGTTCTTCTAAAGGTTTCACCGTAGAAAGGTGTTGTTCACTTTGGAAAGAAGGGTAAACTGACTCCAAGATTTGTAGGACCTTTCAAAATCCTGAAAAGGATTGGGAAAGTGGCTTATAGACTGGAACTACCTTCCAACCTCAGTGGAGTTCATCCTGTGTTCCATGTCTCAAATTTGAGAAAGTGTTTGGCTGACGAAAGTCTGCATGTTCCACTGGATGAAATCCAAATTGACGAGTCATTACACTTCATTGAGAAACCTGTTGAAATTATGGATCGTATTATGTAGAAGACTAGAACCATAACTACCCTAATTGTTAAGGTTCGTTGGGAGCATAAGCATGGAGTTGAATTTACTTGGGAGAGTGAAGAGCATATTAAGAGGAAATACCCGCATTTGTTCGCTTAGTTCATTCTTAATTTCAGGACGAAATTCTTTTATGTTGGGAAGACTATAACATTCTGAATTTTTGATTAACTAAAAGTTAGCATCGTTTATTTTGGTAAGGACCATTGTTGTCACTTATGAAACTCATGGGTGATTTATGTGTTCCTGCATTTAATTTTAAATTTAAAAGTTAATAGTTTCATTATATTAAACCTAATGTATAATAATAATACTAATAATAATAAGAATATTATAAAAATTAATGATAATATTAATAATAATATTAATAATAATGATGATATTTATAAAGACAGTAATAATTATAATAACAACTATAATAATTGTAGTAATAATAAAATAAAGATAACAATAATATAATTAATAATATGTTATAAAAAAATTAAGAAATTAAATAATGTTAAAATTAAGTCTAGGGGGTATTTTGTTAATTTTAAAACTTTAAATTAGAGATTTAAGCCTAAAATGATAACAAATTAAACTATAGGGGCCAATTTTGTAATTAATTACAAAAACCCAAACCAATCCCCCCTATTGCCCCGTGTTTCCAGCAGCCGAGCTCCAGCCGCCTTCCGGTCGAGCTCCGACGACCCCAAACGGGTATATTGTACAAAATTGATCACCAAACCGCTCTAAAACGGTTCGTATACATGTTTAGAGCTAAAGGCACACTTTAATTGTGGTTAAACACCGGTTACAAGTCGAATCAAATGTGTAACCGAACTATAATCACTTCACATAGCCGTTTGAGCCTTGAACACTAATAATAATGTAAATAATTCCACCAGATCGAACTTCTATTTATCTCAAATCAAACATATCCCTCAATTTCATCAAAAACAAATCCTAGCATCGATTTCGAATACCCTTTCATCGCGGCTCTGCAGCACTATCGAAACCCAACCTCCAATCGATTTAAACCAGAATTCGCATAGGGCTTTACATCAAGATCATCATTCGAAGCTGTCCACCAGTGCAATTTTATTATCGTTGGAGATTGCTCATCAAACGTACACCTTAGGTTGCGGCTTATTCTTCTATTGTTCTTGATAAAATCTCGCATCAAACCAGGCAATTGAACACGGCTAACTACTCGTCTATACATGGGAACAAAACCCCATGATTTCAGTCGCTCACAAAACCGAAATGAACTTCGATTTGGATCAAGAACGTTCTAGGGTATATAGGGATTTGGGGGTTTTGCTTGCTTTATGTTTTAAGAACTTAAAACTAAGTTAAACCAAGCAGCCTTGGTTCACTATCCCAATGACCATGAGATCTCGGGTTTGAACCCGCGCACCATCATGTATTTTGTTTTGGGCTTTTTAGCCCTCAAATTAATTATGGAAAAAAATTAGTAAATATAAATAAATGTTTTTATAAACTTTAAATATTTTTGTAGACACTAAAAGAATTTCTAAATTTTTATTAAATTTAAATAGTTGAATAACTTTTTAATAAAACCTTTTAATAAGGTTAATCTTGGTTTATTCCTCATAAAATGATTTTTAAATAATAAATAACGTATTATTATTGGTCCAAATGTTACCTTTTAAAACATGATTATTTTAAAATTTTTATATTTAAACTTTAATTATTACAAATGGTTTAAATTCTTTTCTTTAAAATATATAAATGGTAAATTTTTGTATTTAAATATTTAACGTACTTACACAAAAATCCCTAAATTCCACCTAAAACCCTAGTTCTCCATTATTGTTAAACTTATTATAATTAAGCTTAAATCTTGTAAATATATATATATATATATAGGTACCTTGTGAAGGATTACATTTGAACTGCGACTATTATTTCCTTATTAATTGTCTAATATATATCTATAGTCCATGTGAGTATTTCTATACCCCTTTTGCATATTTGTTTACATTTTGGGGTGAAACATGTTACCTTATAACCATTGCACTTGCAAACTCGTTTGAATCTTGTAAACACTTTGGCAATTCACTTGCTTCTTGTGGTTAGTTGAACTTTAGTAATTACCATTTTGACTATTTGTAATCATTAACTATTGCTAGCCTGGCGACGTCATAGATCTATGGGCTTGACAAGCCTGCTTGGTTAATCTAAGTACACTTAGCTAATGGTATAATCTTGTAAACGTGTAATCTTGTAAACTGTCAAGGTTTGTGTAACACCCGGAAATTTTCTTTGAAGCTGACGAATGAAAGAAAAGAAATAAAGCTCAATGTCGAGGGACCAAACTTGCCAAAACGGGAAGAAACTTGGATGAGTGGGGTATAAAAGGGAAGGGTAGCCCACACCCTCCCCATTCTTGCCAAAAACTCAACCAAGGGAGAAGAAAAGGAGAAAAAGTGGTCTCAAGCTTAGTTTGTGTGGATTCGAGCGTGGCAATCGAAGTGTAGCGGTGGAATCGAAGCTCTACTCGAATAGGTCATCAAGGTGAGTTCTAGGACCCCTATTTTACACATTTTCGATTGAGTTTGGTGCTAGAACACATCAAAACCCGTTTTTGAAAAGTTGGGTGTTGAACCCGAATATATGCTTATGTGTATGTGTTTGATGCATTTGGAGTTTGATTTCGGGATTGGTTGTGCTTGTATGGTGTCGTGGTATGCTTCCTTAAGGTTTAGAATGGTTGATTTAAGGTTAAAAGAGGTTTGGAAGAGTTTGGAGGCCGAACATGGCAGCTGCAGTTTGGGATGAACTACATTCCGCACCCAGATTGGGCTATACGACTGGAGGTCCATGCATCCGAATGGCATGCGACTGGGTCCATATGCACGAAAGGAGTGCGACTGAGTTTCATTCGCATGAAATTAGTGCGACTGAGGGTCATACGCATGAGGGCTATGCGACTGAAGGAAATGCGGATGAAGGTCATGCGACTGAAGGAAATGTGGATGAAGGTCATTCGACTGGAGTCCATACGCCTGTGAGTCGTGCGATCGAGGTTCATACGGATGAAAGGTGTGTGACTGAGGGCCATTCGCATGAAGTTCATGCGACTGAGGTCCATACGCCCGGATGATATGCGACTGAATTTCATATCCATGGGAAGTATGCGATTGAAGGCTATGCGACTGGAGGTCCATTTGCCTGAGTGTTCTCATACGTATAGAAGACCATGCGACCAAATGGGGTCCATACGCCCGAATGACCATAGTTTGTTGTTTGACTTTCGGGAAAGAGCAGATGTAGGCTCGAACCTTTGGGGTTGTTGATGATGTGATGCACGTGATTGATGATGTTATGCATGATGTATGTTATGTATGTATAATGTTGCCCCTTATGATGATGATGACTGTGTATGATGATGTTCCTTTAATTTAATGATTATTGTATGTTTATCTTCGCGTGGCCTTACGATGAGTGAAATGAAAGTATTATGTAACGTAAAGTGGAAGACAATGAAATAAGGAACATGATGAATAAATTCTTAAATTAATAAATGAATGAAAGTAAAGAAAGTCTTGTAAGCCTTGTATGTCGGGACATGCCATTGAAAGGTGTTAGCCCAACGGTGTGTGGGTTTGCTACCCCGGGAGGATGCACATCGAGGCCTTTCTTTGTGATAGACCATTTGTATAGAACCATTGTTGCATACCATAGGTAGTGTGGCCAGAGGTGATGTGCACCGTTATAGAAGGTCTATGATAGGCCTAGGTCCAGTACCAGGAACAGAAGGGTATTGCACCCAGCAATGGTACACCTAAACTTTACCTTAGGTATTATGGCCAGAGGTGCGATGCACCGTTATAGAAGGTCTATGATAGGCCTAGGTCTAGTATCATGAACAGAAGGGTAAAGTTTATGATTTAAAGGAAAGGAAAAGATGTAATGATAAAGAAAAGTGAATGCAAATGACGTAAGATGAATAAACGAAAGTTAATGAATGAATGAATGAATGAATGAAGGATGAAGATAATAATGATATTATCTATGTGTACATATGATGTATGATCGCATGAATGTAAGGAACGGTTTTAATGAAAGTAAAGTATGTTTTATCTTAAAACTAGAACTCACTCAGCAACGCTGACTTTTATGTGTTTCCAGTTGGCAGGTAATGTTGTTGAGGATGGCACGGGGCAACTACTCAGTTCTTTTAGGATGGCATCCATTGTTATAACGCTTTTGTAATAACTTGTATTTTGTAATTCGTTAACGACATATTGTTTTGCAAAAGCTATTATATTTAAATGAAATGGATGTTTAAATGTTTCTGCTGCAACGTTTTTATGTAAGATGATAAATATATATATGTTTTGTGTGCGATGATCGACCAGCTGTAAGCGTCCAGGGACGGGGCCTTACAAGTTGGTATCAGAGCCAAAGTTTAAGTGAAATGGGTAAAATTTCAAAATAAACCTTAACTTGAACTTAGAATGGGACGAAAAGGGAAGGGATGCCAATCTGAGTAGTTGTGTGCCATCGGGTATTTTTCTTTAATGTTAACGGTATTACATGCGCATGTTATGTGGTTTATGTGTTGCTGGTAGATTTAAATACTGATGTAGTCAGGATAAGTAATGCTTAGGGTATGAAGAGTAAAGTAAGTGGTTAATCACAACTGGCCACTGTAATTAGGGACTTACTATACTCGACATAAACTGAGCTGTTTCCTTAAATGACCGTGTTGTTGTTTGAATCTTTCAGTGTGTGTTAGAGGATGGCTGGCGGTTGATCTACTAAGGTTTTGTCATATGAAGGTTGTGGTGGACGTGGTGCTGAACAGCGTGTCACGAGAAGCATGGCTAGGGCGGCTGAAATGCCACTCGAAGAGCCCGAGGCCCCTCACCTAGAAGGCAGCGATAATAGTGCTAGTTTGAGGACCACACTGAAAGAGGCTGTTGTTGAGGGAGTCCAATAGGTCATGTAGGCGATTATGCCATCTATGGTGACTGAGGTAATTAGGGCGGTGAAGGAGACGACTACTATTGAAGGAAGCACGAAGGGTAGCGACAACAAGAACTGGAACGGAAAGCGGTTTGGATGTGGAAGGGCCACTCTAAAAAAAAGGTTGCCAGGACGGAGGACCGGTGTGTAGCGTCGTTCGGTGCAGGGACGAGAAAGTGTGGTAAGTGTGCTAAAGAGCACATTGGAGAATGCATGTGGAGATCAAACCGCTGCTCCAAATGTGGACGCCAACACCCCGGGGAATGTAGATTGGGGATCAATATTTGTTTCCGTTGTAGGAGGCCCGGTCATGTGGCCAGAGAGTGTGGGGTGGTACGCTACTATAACTGCGGAGGAAAGGGTCACATAAGCAGGGATTGCAAGGAACCAAGGGCAGATGGCATAGGGCCTTCACGATAATGCAGGAGAAGGCTAGGACGGGCCCCGATATCATGTCAGGTATGTATCTAGTAACCAAACTCTTGCTTCTTTGTTGTTTGATTCCGGAGCTAGTAAGAGTTTTTTCTGCTGCCTTTTGTGCTAAGCTGCCCATTAGGAGTAGAAGTATTGATAAGTCCTTCGATGTAGAAACCGCCATAGGAAAGTCTACCTGGATTTCTGAGATGATAGAAGACTGTGATGTGGAGTTAGAAGGTCATGAATTCCCGGTTAGACTATTTGCGATAGCCTTAGGTGGTTTTGATTTAGTTCTCGGGATGGATTGGTTAGCAGACTTTGAGGCGAACATTGTGTGTCGTAAGAAGATGATTCATTTGACAGTGCTTGACAGGACTTCAGTAATGGTTTATGGCGATCAAGTCACGACGATCCCAAAAGTAATTTCGATGGCAGTCGCGGGAAAGTGCATGAGGCGTGGATGTAGTGCATACTTGGCTTACGTAAAGTACATGGATGAACCAACACCACAACTACCCGATGTTCCGGTTGTGTGTGACTTTACAGACGTACTCCCAGATGACTTACCGGTAGTGCCACCGGACCGTGAGATTGAGTTTTAGATTGCCTTGATACCCGGTGCCCAACCAGTAGCTAAGGTACTGTATCGGTTGGTTCTGACTGAGATGAAAGAGTCGATGGAGTAATTGCAAGAGTTGTTTGATAAAGGGTTCATTAGACCGAGTATCTCTCCTTGGGGTGCTTCGGTCCTGTTCCAGAAGAAGAAAGATGGTAGTATAAGGATGTGTATTGACTACCGTGAACTGAGCAAGTTGACGGCAAAGAACCGATTCCCTTTACCGAGAATCGATGATCTGTTTGATCACCTTCAAGGTGCTAGTGGTTTTCAAGGATAGACCTTCGATTTGGATTTCACTAGTTGAAGCTGAAGGAGAAGGATATTCCTAAAACAATTCTTCGCGCGCGTTATGGACACTACGAGTTTCTCGTTATGTCTTTTGGTTTGACCAATGCACCAGCTACTTTTATGGATTTGATGAATCAAGTGTGTCGGTCGATGCTAGATAAATCAGTGATGAGGATATCCTGATTTACTCGAAGAGCGAAGAGGAGTATGCCGGTCACATTCGGGAGGTTTTGGACACGTTGAGAAAGGAGAAGCGGTACGCCAAGTTCTCCAAGTGTGCATTTTGGTTGCGCGAAGTTCAATTATTGGGTCATGTGGTGAATCCTAACGGGATTATGGTGGACCCGACAAAGGTGGAGGCAGTGATGCAATGGAAGTCTCCAAAGACGCCATCCGAGATCCGTAGTTTCTTGTGTTTGGCGGGATACTACAGGAGATTCATCCAAGACTTTTACAAGATTGCTTCTCCACTAACCAAGTTGACCCGAAAAGATGTGAAATTTGTATGGGGTCAAGCTTAAGAGAAGGTGTTCGAAGAATTGAAGGCAAGACTGACTCAAGCTCCTGTTCTATCATTACCCGATGGAAGTGAAGATCTGGTGCTTTATTCTGATGCTTCTGAATCAAGGTTGGGGTGTGTGTTAATGCAAAAGGAAAGGTTATAGCCTATGCATCCTGATAGTTGAAAGTTCATAAGGCCAATTATCCTACTCATGACTTGAATGTGAGGCCTGGTTGCGGAATTGGGTGAAAACACACCCGGTGTTGGAACCCGATTTGGACGGGTGTGGATTCCTCATTTTGGGGGATCTGCGAGTGAAGATTATGGATGAAGGTCACAAGATTCAATACTCCATTCACCCTGGTGCCACAAAGATGTATCAAGACATAAATAAATATTACTAGTGGCCGGGAATGAAGCGCGAAGCGGTGGAGTATGTGGGTAAATGACTTACTCGCCTACAAGTGAAGGCCGAGCATCAGAAGCAGTGTGTGAAGGTAATGTTGCTGAGGATGGCACGGGGTGAGTACTCAGTTCTTTTGGGATGGCATCCATTGTTATAATGTTTTTGTAATGAAATGTAACTTGTATTTTGTAATTCGATAACGACGTATTGTTCTGCAAAAGCTATTATATTTAAATGAAATGGATGTTTAAATGTTTCCGCTGCAACGTTTTTATGTAAGATGATAAATATATTTGTTTTATGTGCGATGATCGACTAGCTGTAAGCGTCCCGGGACGGGGCCTTACAGTTTGATTGTTACATCTGTCATACATCACTAGTTACTTGGCTCACTAACGTATGACATGAATTGCCATCTTTTATATATGTATGTATGAAAACTATAGAAATCTCACCAACATTATGTTGACCTTTTTATTTTTAACATGTTTTAGGAAATACTCAAGTTTGAGTGTCCTCTTTGAAGCTTACTCACATCTAGGATTGGACCTAGTTAATAAATGAATTGTCTTGGATTATTTCATGTTACATTATATTTATTTTTATGTTTGAGACTTATGTTTATAATTTACATTTGAAACTTATGATTATAATATTTGGATTAAATAATAACATTATGTGGTTGTGAGCAATCTTAACACGAGTGAGATTCAGTCACACGATTAACTCATGCAACTAGGCTCATTCGCACAACTGTAGCATGCCCTAGTATAAATACAAGGTTAATCGGCTTCAGTCGCACCACTCACCCAAATCGCCCATTATTTGTAAGACATAACGAACCTCTGCCAAAATTTTGTTTGATTTACAGTTATCATATATTCTCGTGCTCTGACATTCTCTATTGTTGATATAGGTAATAATCGAGGTGGTTCGTCATTAATACCACACATTGACATCACAAATCACTCGAATTTTGACCTAATAGTAACCGAGGAGTAAATCAAACAATAAACAATCTAAAATGAGCTATAAGATTAAATTACACTTAAAAATTGCTTAATCGGACTGTTCCGAGTGTAATGAGCCTAATTATTACGTTTAATATCAAGTTTTGCTCAAGAAGATGGATTTTAATATTCAAACAATCGAATAGGCGACTGGACATACTGATGAACTTCAATTGTACGACTGAGCTGTCCGATTGGCTTAATAGTACGACTGAGATGGACGACTGGCACAGTCGCACGACTG
>BJCM01216225.1:0-17995 GCA_018326385.1 Flaveria bidentis | reverse complement strand
ATTGAGGAAAACTAGGTTGTATAATCCTTAGGGGGAGTATTGTTTCACCCTGAAAGGATCATACATGCCAACTCAATGGGTGATTTGATGATTGCTCTGCTGGAATCCCTCAAGTCCAAGAAGAAATGCGGATGAAATTCTGCTAAGGAAAAGAACAAGTGTTGTCTTCTGCATTTGTTAATGCGGAAGACATAATACTAATGTGGACAAGTATTTACTCTTCCGCATTGACTAATGCGGAAGACATAATACTAATGCGGACAAGACTTTGCTCATCCGCATTTGATAAATGCGGATGACCGAACAAATGCGCATAAGTATTTATTCATCCGCATTTACCAATGCGGATGACCAACATACTAATGCGGATGATCCAGTGAAGAAATGTTGATCAAGTTAACTCATCCGCATTTGTCAATGCGAATGAACAAGCAAAGATGCAGATCAAGACTTAGACTAGTTTCTGATGTAATAGCTCAAGGGTAGTTTAGTCATTTTGTAAAGGCATCTTGTCTGCTTATAAATAGAATAGATAACCTCGTACCTGAGGTGACTGCTGATAGACATAGAGAATTTTTGTTGTAATTATTCTCTGTAATCAATCAACTTTCATATATATAATACAAAAGCATTTATGAGTAATTTTCTTGCATTGAATGTTCTTTGATTGTTTGTTTCCGCCATTCAATCATTGACTTGATTACCATATTCGATTCACAGTAAGAATATCAATCTTACTCAACCTAGTCAAATAGATCCAGAAATCAAGAGCTCGGGTTGCAAGAATGATTGTTAGATCATTTTAGCAGTAATCGGCTCTGATACCAATTGTGAAGTCGCTAGATCGGTTGACATCCGAGCGTGTTCTTGACATAAGGAAACAAAAACCAAAACCAAGAGACAAACAATAGAACGAACAAGAATATAATGGTTTCATTGATAAAACCTAATAATTACAAGCTCGTTAAACATAAGAATCAAGACTCTTGGCAAGGGGAGATCGATCATGATCTCCCCTCTCATCCGGTAGCACCTAGGCCCCGGGCACTCTCTCAAAAACCTTTTCCTCTATACATAATGAAACTGGTATTTATAGGCCTCAGCCCATATCAGATGCGACTGGGCCCATTCGTACGATTGGGCCATGCGTATGGTTCAATCGTAAGACTGGACCATACGTATGGTTCAATCGTACGACTGGACCATATTTATGGTTCAGTCTTACGATTGGCCCAATAGTATCTCTCAGTCGCACGACTGGTCCATTAGCATGGCTCAGTCATACGACTGAGTCTCATTCGCATATGCTCCTACAAATGACCTAGTTTCATGTGTTTACAACATATCAGGTGTATTACATTAAGCCTAGACTATTCGTCAAGCGATGGACACACTATATATGACAATATATGCTCCAACAAAAACACTAAATAAATGGATTTTGCATGGCTACTTGTGTGTGTGTGTATATATATTTACCTTATTGTAGCCCACAAAATACAGATTTGTTCAGAAAAAAGTTTACACCAAAACGTTTAAGGAAACACAAATTAAGTAGTAGTCTTAAAACATTTTTAAATATGATAAATTAAAAGATATAACTAAAATTTTAAAACATATTAATCTTTTGATTTATGGGTAGATAATATAAAAATTTATGCAAATGTTAATAAGTGTAAGGTTATTATGAGGGTTAGTTTGTAAATAATGCTATAAATATTATTTTTACCATAAAAATGATTGTATTTTATGCATTTAATATAGTAAGTGTTCTTGATTCTATGGTATTTTAAAATACATTTCTCATATGCTTTATATATAATATAGATAGTTATATATATAATCAATGTAATTTCTATACAAAAAGCCAATAATAATATTATATCCAACACTCTAGTTGATCGTTCGAACCATTCGTTAAACCTATTAAAATCCAAAAAGTTAAAAAAGAATAAAAAACCCATACCATCCCGAAGTAATCTGAGCTGGACAGTTCCTTTGATACAAAACGAATTCGGGTGGATCGGACCGGTGGTCTAGCGTATCCTGGTCTAATATGAGTCAGAAAACACTGAGTACTAAAATGCTCTACTATTTTTGCAGTCAAAATAAAGTACAAGCCTTATTTTTGGACATGGTCAAAATCAACATGTTTATGCATGATTAAGATCTACCCTTTCATGTAATGATGAACTAAAAAAAATCATTTAATTGGTTCTTTAATTTTCACTTGTAAAGAAGTTTTTTGACCCTTAACATGGATAAATGATGGGTTCAGGTTAATTACCCATCATTGCCACCACTATATCATCGAATCATGCAATTTACTTGCTCTGAAAACTCTTTTATTTTTTTTATTAATTATGACAATTAGAGGGACCACTTATACTAGTTAGAGTTTTTTAAGCAAAACAATTTGCAAACAAGAAATGCCCAAGTAATAATTGCATATTCTAATGTCATATAACTTACGTGCCACCTAAAGGTAGTAAAATAATCTTACATTTTGCTTTCATTCCTTGAACCACGATTAAATGAAAAAAGTGAATAGAAGCTCCACCGCTAACATTCTTGTTTACAAAACCACTTCAGTAACTTCAAGATATATCAATGCTACGTTTAGACCATGAAGTTAACATACATAATAGATTGGAGCCTTGGAGAACAGGAATCATGCAAAAGTGACATAGCCCACGGTCGCAAATATAGTCGAACTATGGATCAACTATATTACGTCGGAACAAAAATTCGACTAACAAATCATTGGTGTTAACATAATCATTGGTGTTATCTATGAAAGCAATGAAGAATGAAACTATGCTAACATATTTTGAGTTATAACTTTATCACTAGAATATGATTATTAAAAATGCATCTCATTTATAAACAAGCTCAAATGATTTATAAAAATCTGAAACTTCTATAAATTTGTAGCACTACAACCCTGAATGAGTTGAACTGTCAAATTTAGTAATCAAAGACACATACGTACTGATCATAAAATCTTACACATAACCTACTACTTAACAAAATAAATGATTACATAAATGACAATCAATTAGAATATCGAGTTTTCGTATAGAATCTTTACACTGAGATCTTTATAACACAGAATCTACATGTGTTCAAACTGAATATTGACTACATAAGTGTTTTTTCTAAATCTAATACATGTCATAGCATCTTCTCTTTGTTGTCCATTATGCTAGCTTTTCTCGGGTGATAGTGAATTTGACAATCACTGTCGTTTATCAACTCTAACTAGTGATTTAAGTCCTGCTGCTCGAAAATTACTTTAGTCTTTTGTTGTCTCTGAAGATCATACACTTAAACACCATATATGTATTATGTTCATATTTTTAATGCGGACACAACCATTGTCGGTTACAAATCGTGAGTAGGATGTTAACCTCATGGGTCTTTAACTATCACGAGGCATAGGCTATTGATTTTCCCCATTGCTTCAGTTAACATCCTAACCTAAGATATGAAGCATAAAATGAACCACCATGTCTTGTGTCCATCTGATAAGGTTAGAATTGGTGTTTGAGATAATCATTTTCTTTTATTCTTGAAATGCTTCTTTTTTTGTTATTTCAACAATAACTTCACTTCCGAGCTTTAGTAGATTTTTGGCTTTAATTTTAGAGATAATCTTTGGCACATGACAAACTCTATCATCGTAAACTAAAAAAGGGCAACCACCAGGAGGTACCAATCAAAGCATCTTCTTCTAGCATACTATATTGGTGTCATAAGTGGCCAATCAGTCCATACCCAACATAACATCAAAAGCCTCATAAGGTCTTGGGGAATGGCCTAACTAGGTCTATTAAAAAATAACTCGCTCGAAATCGGCTCAATTGTTTAATGAGCCAAGCACAAGCCAAGTTTAACTCGGTTCGTGAGCTTGCTCCCCGTTTGGGGAGCGTCTAGTGCCAAAGTCACTAAATGGGTGAGTCGTCAATCTCTAAAACGGAATATGTAATGCTATGTAATGTATTTTATCTGCTGGTTTACAAGTTGTTGTTTTTACTAGAGGTTAATCGTTCATTGAAACATGTTGATTTATATACCATCCTATCATAAATGAACGACTTATAATAGATGCATTATGTTCTTGAAAAAATATAAATATGAAAACAACAATCTTAGTCGCCATCTTTATATCTAGTTTACTTATAAGTTATATTAGGCATGTCTTATATATCATTTTTGGGGAACCTTCTCAACAATTATAAGATCCATCAAGGAATATGGGGACTAAGAGTATTCACAATAACTTTTTTATCTTTATTCATATAATTACATTAAAAATTATTATATTTTCTCTCTTATTTTCAATTAAATAATAATTTTTATCTCATTATCATATACTTTTTTCTCTTTCCTCCACTCACAACCACTAAAAAATATTAAAAAATCTATAAAATTTGAACAGTGATTCTTCAAATATACCAATCCACAATAACATTTTCTCTCGCCTTCACTCACAACCACCCAAAACCATTTCATATAATATACCAAACGCACTCACATACTTTTAAGGAATCCACTGTGAATGCTCTCATCAAAGTAAAGAGCCTCCTAATAGGCTAAATTGCGATTTTTGTAAATTATAAAACAAGTTTTATGTCATATTATTTAAATAGATCATAAACATATGGTTAATTTGATATTTCCTATCAAGAAATATTTAAGTACAAAAATATAAAAAATCGCTCATACTTATGAAATAGTTATATCGTATTATTGTTTTAATGAGTTAAGATAAATTGATATAAAAATACTCTATTTTGTTTTTTTATATGAAAATTTGTAAATAAATAACAAATTAATTTCTTTTTTAAAAAACAAGTTGGCACGTGAGTCATGGCTCGAGCTCGACTCATATATAAACGAGTTGAGCCCGAGCTCACATTTTAGACTTGTTAAGATAAACAAGTCGACTCGATTCATTTACAGCCCTAGACCTAACTAGGAATCAATGACTCTCAAGTTCTATAAATTAGTCATTTGTTGTTTCAATTACCCGGATAGATTTTCAAATAATAGTCAGTTTTTATCTTTTTTAATTTTACATTTCAACAAATCACAAAACATAGTAGCTATAAAACAAATCATAAACCATTGTCTTAAGACAATTTGTTTATTTTAGTTGGTACATGAGAATAACAAAAATTCTTTCCACACCGGTGACATACATTTCTTCCCATCACGCACTCGTCAGGTGGATAAAATAAAAGTAAATATATTTCCCATATTACAGGACTGACATAAGGAGGGAGGCTCCACTCGATGTGACCCAAACTAAAAAAAATATATACACCAAATTGAAGATTGATAAATTAAGAACGGAAAAAGAAAATTTCATAGTGGAAGGAATGATACAGAAACTGAGAAATCGTTCAGGGACTAATTTGTAAGTAATTCAAAAAAATTGTAAACTAAGTTGAAGGAGGTTGTTAAGCATTGAAACAAACACCCAGATTTCATCAAGAGAATAAAAAGAGTAGTAGTTAAAGAAGAGGGACAAGATCGTCATAAAAATTTGAATTCACTCTCAAAACACACTTTTTGAAATCTGCCAGCTCGTCTCCGTCCCCATTGTTTGGCCTCTGCTTCCCCTCATATACTGACGCCTTCACTCATCACTTTAGCTTTCAGAGAGAGAAACACCTAAACTTTGATCATCTTCTATCTCCTTTCACTTCGATTTGAGTTCGTAATCAAACATATAAGATCAACGAAGATCATGGCAGGCAATTACTTCGGCGTTCTGGTCTCCGATCCATGGCTGCAGAATCAGTTTACGCAAGTCGAGCTTCGAAGCTTGAAATCTCATGTAAGTAACTTAGATTGTTGTGTTAATCGGTGATTATGAACTTTTGAGATCTTGTAAGAGTGCGAATCTGTGTGGAATTTCATTGAATCTGAGTTTTTTTGCTGTGGTTTTTACTTGATTAACAGTTTCTGACGATGAGGAGGGAAACCGGAAGTCTCACGCTTGGTGATTTGCCCTCGAGAATGTCGAAACTGAAACACGTCGGGGAGAATCTCACGGAAGAAGAACGAGCTGCGTTTCTTCATGATTCTTATCAGAATTTGGGCGATGAAGTTGATTTCGAACTCTTTCTTCGGGTGAGTATATATGCGAACTTAAAAACTTACATATATGATATATCTAACCGCTGTTTGTGTTCAAATGTATTCAAAGTTTGCTTACTTAATTTTGAATTGAACTAGTAGGTTTATCACCTCACATGATCTTCCGAGCGTTAGTTTTTTTAATTTGAATCTGATTGCGTTTATTGCTTGTCAGATTATCTGTGTGTGCGTATCCGTAGACCTAACTCATAGATCTGCATAATTCATCCGACGCATATCTATTTGAAGTGTTATTAATATCATAAATTTGAATCTGTGAGGTATTGCTGTTTGTAGAAATTAAATGAACATAAAGTTGAAATACAGAGCTTTACACAGTTTCATACTCTCTCACCTAGTAATTATTTATTTGAAGTAAAGCTTTGAACAACTGTTATGTCTCCTCACGTGAATTAATGAACTTTACAGTTAAAAGTTAAAATAATGGTCTCGTATTATCTTTAAATTTACGCCTTAAAAATTCTCTGATATATCTGACAGAGTCTGAATTTAAGATACTGTAATTAAACGAATTTCATCTGTAGTTAAATCGACCGTTATGCAGGGTTATACTAGTGGGATTTGTTATGCAATTTACTCTTAGGTCTGAACTTTATGTGATGACAGGTTTACTTGAATCTCCAAGCTCATGCAACCTCCAGGATGGGAAAGGGTGCCAAAAACTCATCAGCATTCCTCAAATCTCCCACATCTACGTTGCTTCACACCATTAGTGAATCTGAGAAAGCTTCATATGTTGGACACATTAATAATTACCTTGGAGAAGATAGTTTTCTGAAGAAGTTTCTTCCTATAGATCCTTCAACTAATGACCTGTTTGAGATTGCAAAAGATGGAGTTCTTATCTGGTGATTTTCAACTAAGGATTTGTTGAGATTGATAAAGATAAGCCTATGCTATTGATTTTGCTAACTAGAAATTGTTTCTGATAATTGATGCAGTAAGCTTATCAATGTGGCAGTTCCAGGAACAATTGATGAAAGAGCCATTAATACTAAAACATCCCTTAATCCATGGGAGAGAAATGAGAATCACACCCTTTGCCTTAACTCTGCCAAGGCAATAGGATGCACTGTGGTTAACATAGGAACACAGGACTTCATTGAAGGAAGGGTAAGGATTTCATTGGGTGATTTGGTTCATAATATTATAAAATTTATATCGTCTAAGAAACTAGCAATTGGCTGTTAAGTATATTTTTCAGTGCATTTTTTCATACAATCTTGGTATATTAAGAAAAATATTTCCTTTTGTTTCAGAGGCATCTTGTGCTTGGAGTTATATCTCAAATAATAAAGGTAAGTTCATTTCATGACAGACTTGCACTCTAGAACTAACTATGCATATGGGATTTCTCAAATCCTGAGTCCTTAAACATTGTAATGCATTCTCTTTCAGATTCAATTACTTGCAGACCTCGATTTGAAGAAAACACCTCAGTTGGTAGAATTGGTTGGTGATAATCAGGTAATGAAAATTTGCTACATTTAAGGATGTGCTTCCTTCAATAGACAACCTCCATCTCTTCCAAAATATAAAATACCATGTTTTATTCCCATTAGGATGTGGAGGAGCTTATGAGTCTGCCACCAGAAAAGATTCTTCTTCGGTGGATGAATTTTCATCTAAAGAAGACAGAATACAAGAAAACGGTGACAAATTTCTCATCTGATGTGAAGGTACACCAAAATTTCCACCATATGAGATATAGTGACTGTATAGATGAAATAACATATGTTAATGAGGCTATCTGTTTTTCTGCAGGATGGAGAGGCTTATGCATATCTCTTAAATGTTCTTGCTCCTGAGCATACTAACCCATCAACATTAGTTGTCAGAGATCCTCTAAAAAGAGCAACATTAGTTCTTGAACATGCTGATAGGATGGGTTGTAAGAGATACTTGACTGCAAAAGACATTGTAGAAGGTTCTCCCAACCTTAACCTTGCTTTTGTGGCTCATATTTTCCAGCACAGGTTAGTTTTCCGCCAACGGTTATTTCATCTCAATTCTACAGAGGAACCAAAAAATTACATAACACTTTTAACTGTGTTATATAATGCAATTATGTAACCTTATAGGTTTCTTTCTTTCTGTCCCATACATCTGACAAGACTAAGTACAAGTGGTTATGTTGTTCTCTACTTACAAGTGTTCTGCATTGAACACGTCCCTAATTTAATAAAACAAAAATATGTAGGTTATTTTCTTATGTTTAAATTAAGAGGGAAATAAACTGGGCAATGCCATTAGATAGAAGTTTCAAGATTTCCTCTTGAAGTGAACTTTGTAATTGATCCCACTTTCAACAATTAGAAACATTTTTTAACAGGAATGGATTATCAACCCCAGAAAAACCAGTAGCCTGCCTTGAAATGTCACCAGATGAATCCCAAATCAGCAGAGAAGAAAGTGCTTTTCGTTTCTGGATTAATAGTCTTGGAGTTGCAACATACATCAACAATGTCTTTGAAGATGTCAGAAATGGGTGAGTATCATCTCATGTGATATGTGTTTGCTTAATTAAGCAGAAAAAAGATCTCATCATTCCCCCCTCCAAACACAGGTGGGTACTACTTGAGGCACTTGACAAAGTATCACCAGGAATTGTTAACTGGAAAATTGCAAATAAGCCACCGATTAAGATGCCATTCAAAAAAGTAGAAAACTGTAACCAAGTTGTTAAAATTGGCAAACAGTTGAAGTTTTCATTGGTGAATATTGCTGGAAACGATATTGTTCAGGGGAATAAAAAGTTAATACTGGGTGAGTTCTCTATCTAATAATAGTTATCGTGTTATGGGTCCACTTTGATCTGAAATTAATCTCTGATGAAAGTATATGTAATGTACATTCTTTCCAGCTTATCTCTGGCAGTTGATGCGATTCAACATGCTACAGCTTCTTAAGTACTTGAGATCTTATTCCCTCGGGAAGGAATTCACTGATTCCGACATTTTAGACTGGGCTAATACCAAAGTCAAGAGCACAGGAAGCCAGACAAGTATGAAAAGTTTCAAGGTATCAATCACAACAATTTCTTTATATTTACTTAATTTGTTCATACATAAATCTTAAGTTTTAAATGTATTTGCACAAGATTGTAATTGGTTCCTTCTGCAGGACAAGAGTTTATCAGATGGAATATATTTCCTTGAACTACTTAGTGCTGTGCAGCCTCGGGTTGTTAATTGGCGCCTTGTTACCAAAGGGCAGACGGGTATGCTTTTCATTCCTATATATGTAGAGTAGAAGTATAAATAATAACATGAAAGCTAATGAAAAAATAAATAAGCTCTAACTGGCACGTATAATAAAATATCAGGAATTCAAATTTTACTTGCACTAAATGACTCAATAAACAAGTTAATTAAAAGAGATTCACAATACACGCTTTTACAATCTAAAAGGAATCAATCAAATTGTTGGGCTAACCGCCTAAGGAAAAATTGATAATTTCTTATTGATTGTTTTGGACGCAGACGAAGAGAAACAAATGAATGCAACATATATCATCAGTATCGCCAGGAAAATCGGCTGCTCAATATTTTTGCTACCTGAAGACATAATTGAGGTACAATATATTACATAACAGGCAATGTTGCTATGTTTCTGTTCCTTTCTTGATCAGTAACACATAAAGTGTGTTGGTTATATAAATCACTCTAATATATTTCAGGTAAACCAGAAGATGATACTAATATTAACAGCAAGTATAATGTACTGGTTCTTCAAACAACCAGTTGAAGATCAAAGATCATGTGGATCGTCAGACAGTGATATTGGCAATCAACTCGAGACCAGCTCAACCTCCACAACATATGACACCGAGTCTGAATCATCAACGGATTGAAATTGGCAAACAGATAAGTTTTCAGTTTCGGGTTCTTGTAGAGAGTACTTACGATTAATATTTTTCTGTATTCTTTTGTTGCACTAAATTTTTGCATCAAGATCAGTCAAACTGAATTGGTCTGGTATTATAAGAATGAATATATTTGTGTATATAGTTACAGATTTTATTTGAACTCATGGAAATGGCATCTTGGTTTCTTTCTTTAGTTGCATACTTGAATCATTACAGGCTACAGATTAACAGCGTTATGTACTGTTGGACATAGAAGTTTTTTTCAGTAGGGTTGTTTTTTTTCGGTGCTCGGATGACTCTTAGTTTCATATCTGATATTTTGATGCAAGTGGAGTTGGTTAGGTTAACAAAGAAAATCCGATAAATAAATTATAAAAATACAATAAATAAATTATAAAAATACAATACCACTTAAACAAACTCTATATTAATAATACAAACACAAAAATTATTGATATATTTATCACTCATTCGGTTGCACAATTCACCCGTTTCATTGAAGAAAAATTTCTTTCAACATTTGTTAATGTAACCAGTAAGACTAATGACAAATAAATGATCTACGGATACCATTATTTTTCTTTGTTTTTGTCGTATATTTAACAAATATTAGATATACCCTTATATATCTTTCTATCTATTTTCAAATCAATGTAGTCGGAGAGTTCAAACTCAAGTTTTTATCATCACAATCAAAATCATATGAATGCATCTTGGTCAATCTTAGTATCATTAGACTTAAAATACCTATACTTTTAAATTCATGAAAATTATCAGAAAAACTTAAACCACACATACATATAAAAGTTTAAGAGGTTGTTTCATTAAATAAAAAATGGTTGTTAAACTGTTGGATTTTGCTTATATATCATCTTGTTAAACACAAACTCGTTATATTAGTCGATGTGAGGTTAGTTTTCTGTATCTTTTTTGTGTTAACCATTTCAATGTTATATTATAAAAATATGAATTCTTAGGGGCCCGCAAATAAAAAAATGGAAGGTCGACTTTTGAAATTATTAGGGTTCAACCAAAAAACGACAATATAGCTTACATTATAATTATAATTACTACCGGGCTAATTGGCTATGCATTTTATATACTTGTTTCGTTAATTTTAGACCCAAGAAAGCAAAAAGTAAAAAAAAATTAAAAGACTTTTCATGGGGTCCAAAGAAAAAAAAGAGTAAGAGAAAACATTTGGAATTAGTTGAAGGGTGTTTGTATCAAAAAAATTTGATATTTATTAATTCAACACTTCAACAGGCTAACATACCGCACATCATGTGTCTTGTTTCCAGTGAAAATGACTTTATTTAAAGTGAATGTCATCTTTTTCATATTTCTCATACCCTAAACTTTCTTTCATATAAGTTTTTTTTCCTCATTACGACATTACATATCTAACTATCCCTAGCCATTCCTAACTAAACCATGAAAATCGTGACCATCCCTGTATTTTTTTTAAGTTGTATATTAAGTTAGGTTGAATGTACATTACCTATGTCTTCTCAAGGAATTATCGGTTTACTAGTACTAGACGAGATTGATATGTGCGACAGCGCAAGGGTGATGCGGTTTTCCCCCTCAAAACCGAGAGTACACGTCTTGCCTTGTGTCGCTCCCACTTGCTCTTCCCTCCCTAAGTAGATTCCATTTATTAATCATCCTCATGAGCAAACCCAAAGGTTATTTGTTATTTCCCTTACATATTATATGTTAGTAGTTTAGAAACATGTTACACGGGTTGAATGAATACGGTTATCTTATTTAAATTATCTTAACTTTCATTTATTGGTCGAGATTAATCTCAACTTAAAAAATATTTACATACACTCTCAACTTTAAGTTTATTTTTCTACAACGATCTCTTACTAATAAAGAGTTAACCCCCGTTTGTTTTTTTTTGTTGAAATGGGGTTTACTTTAAGTCATTTTCCAACTCCGCCACTGCCTAACCTCTATGAAGTTCGTTTTTTGGTGCCTATCTTTCATCATCACTTGAAATCTATCTTCAAGAGGTCGAGATTGTGTAAGGCCCCGTTCTCGGGATGCTCACAGCTGGTCAATCATCACATATAAAACATATAATTTACATTAACTTTACTAAAACATAGTAGCGGAATCATTTTAAACAACCATTTCATTTCATATAAATAATCGCTTTTTCAAAATAATACAACATTCGTTACAAAATATTGTTGATTTGTATTACAATGCAAAAACATTATCGCCACATAAAATGGATGCCATCCAAAACAAGCAAAGTAGTCATCTCGTGCCATCCTCAGCAACATTTACCTGCCAACTGGAAAATGCATAAAAAGTCAGCGTTGCTGAGTGAGTTCTAGTTTTATAAAACTTTATATTACCTTGCATTCGTTAAAAAAAATTCTTTACTATCACACGTGATGACATATCAAACGTACATCAAGGTAATAGTTATTATCTTCTTTCATCATTCGTTTCGTATATTTCGCACGCTTCGTACATTTCGTACTTATCGCACTTTTCATACATTTATTATCTTTTCTCTTCTATCTAGGTCATGTCATATGCTTAACCCCCCGTCTTGAGCACAAAGCCATATCATTTAGGGTTAAGCGACAAGGACCCCATATCACACATATCGCACGTATGGAGTAGTCACATAGACTAACTTCCCCTGTGTGTGAACCCTTAAGGGTTAGCCAAGATCGCACGCTGTAAACACACAGTTGAGCTAACAACTCTTAATGAGTTATGAACCTCCTTTCTTTTGATTGCAAGACTTTCATTTGTTCATTCATTATGTTCCACTTTCATTATCTTAAATCTTTTACTTTGTTAAGATAATACATTATGTTAATTATCATAATCACACCACATAAAGTTACATCATAATACGTAGTAAGAAACATAAGAAAACATATCATACATAGCATATACCATCACACATCATCATAAACATCATGCATGATAACAATATGCATCATACCTTCACATACATATACATATGCACCATAAGCATAATTCATCATAAAACATAACCGATCCTCTGCGGGACATCGGGGGTTCGGGGGCGGTAGCCCCTGACAGTGGGGTCCTAAGGGCAGCAGCCCCTAGTGGGGTCCAAGGGGCATAAGCCACAAGCATAAGTCATCATATAACACATTTTGTTATAGAAAAATCGATCTTCCGGTTAAAACCCCTTAAAATCTTGGTCATTTAAATCGTATATTCAGTATGCATTCCACACCCAAACGAGTTTAAAACCATTAAAATAGGAGATCTAGAACTCATATGCACTCGATGAGTAGCTTCTCAATCAAACTTTCAAAACGAGGGTTGCACTACACAGCCTGCAGATAAGTTAACACTCAAAGGAGTTAATTTCTTCCTAATTTCACTGCTAATTTCGCTACAAGATCAACAGTTTCAGTGCTAGTTTCGCTGCCACCTTCGCGGGGAGTTTCGCTGGCATATTCGTTGCCAGTTTCGCTGCCACTTTCGAGCAACTTTTGTTGGATAACCATGTCTGCGAAACTACCTGCGAAACTATAGTTTCGTAGGAAGTCTTCATAGTTTCGCTAGACGACTACGCAATTTCGTTGGATGAACCCTTAATTTCGCAGAACGGGCTGAAAATTACGAACCAACCCATTTTTAACCTAAAACTACAATCTTTTACATCCAAAACCTTGGTTTATGACCCAATTAGCTATATCTAAGCTTCTTAAATGTTTTCTTACACAAAAACGTGAGTTTTGGGCGAATTTTTGCCACTTTAAAAAACCCAAGCCCTAGAATCCGGGTTTACATCAAAATGAAAGATTAAATGATGTTTCTTACCTGGATTCTTGGTGTTTTCTTGTTGTTTGGATGCCCACGAACACCGATTTTCAATCCCATGATCAATCGAGCCTTGAATCTTCAATTCTCTTCACTTTCTCTCTCTACACTCTCTCTCTAGAATTTGGGGTGTTGAGTTGCAAATGAGAGTTGCTCAAGCTGATCCGTTTATATATACCGGGCGTTCTCGGGACCTTAAACTCGCCAAACACATAACCCGCGAGGTCTACTCGGTCCATACTCCATTACCCGCTTATTTCTTTAAATAATCTCGACTAAACCCATTATTATTAATTGGCTCGTTTCGACTTTATTCCGGGAGTTATAGATTGACGGGTTTCAGGGTGTAGAAGTTTTAAATTGACGGACCTGATTATTGATTTCAACTTTATGCTTAGTGTTTCGATTATATAAATAGTCCATTTAATAAAAAAACTGATAATTTAAGAAATCATTATAGTAAAATAAGCTTAAATTTTGAAGTATATGTAAACATTTTTTTACTTGGGATTAACCCTAGCCAATAAATGAAATTTGGGATTTTTAAAATCTAATAACCCAAATGAAAATATTAAACTAATAGTTATTTATTAATATTTATAAAATAATAAAATATTTTTTGAGATAAAATACGGATCAATTACGTATAATTAAGTACCTTACATGATAAAACAATAACATCAATTTCCAAACTTTTGTTTTTTTAAAAAAATGCTTTAAAAGTTTGCTTTTTAATCACTCCAATTTTTTTAAAAAATACTTTTTTAAACATCGTTGTATTAAAAGAACTTCATATTTTACAAATTTATTTTAAAATAGGTTACAATTTTATAAAAAGAAACATGCTTTTTATTTGTCAAAAAATATGTTTTTATAATTTGGAAAGTATATAAATAATCATTAGCATTTCATGTATTAGAAAATGATTAATCTTCATTCTAATAATAACACGTGTTTGAATATTAAGTGGAGCTTAAGTGAACATCATAAAAAATTAACATGTGACATTTAAAAATTATACTTTATTAGCATAGATACTAATATATATATATATCTCTTTTATTTAATTTATCTCACGTATCTCTACATCAACACGTAGGTTGGGTGGTGAGAGTGCCCATGACACACTCACCACACTACACCATACACTCATCAATTACATAATGTCACTTCACAACTAACTATACCACATCACATGACACCATAACAAAATGATGAGGGCACTTAGAGCATTTAAAATTCATCCCCTATCATCATCCTTATAATTACACTAAATATCAATATTTTTTCTTTTTTTCAATCAAATAATATTTTTTCATACATTTATCATTACATATTTTCTTTCATCCACTCACAACCACTTTCAGAAAATATTAAAATTTATGGGGGTTCTATCGTGTTTCTTCAAATATGGAGAAACACGATACAATTCCCATAATTTTTCTACATCTTTCACTCACAATAACTCACAATCATCCCTTATAATATAGGGCATTCACTCACATATATATGAAGAATAGGTTATGAATGCTCTTACACCACACTACACCACACCAACTTTTATTCTTATTTAAATTGTGTTAGGACCGTGTACGTACGGAATACTAACAAATTCTGTGTTTATACCGAATCAAATAGTGCGGAATCCTATTTGATTGGCGATCCAATCAATGAGAAAAATTACCCGATCGATATAAGATTGAAACTAAACGTTATGAACGAGTAAAGATCGATCAGGATTGATCTATGAAGTTGGACATGCTTCCTTGGACGTTCTAGATGGCTACGATTCGTAAGAGTATCAAGTGTTTCGAATTCTTCTCCAAGTGTTCTATTTTTCCACGAATTAAGTGGTATTTATAGGTTATGGGTTTCCAATCGTATGACTGAACCATTAGCATGGTTCAATCGTGCGACTGAGTCAATCTTATGTCTCAATCGTGTGACTGATCCAATCTCCTAGTTCAGTCGTGCGACTGGTCCATAAGCATGATGTATTCATGCGTATGGTCCATAAACATGGTCCATTCGCATGAAGACTCATACGACTAAGTTTGAACACATTTCTCAATCATTATTGACTAAGAACCATGCACAACAACCTCAAACCTATATAGTAAGTTCATTATACTTTAACACACAATAATACTATGAAATATTAAACATTATAAACATCAACCACATATTATATTTCATTTAACCCATTCATTACACATATGTAAGCTATGACAGACTTTTATATTAAGCACATAAACTAGGGATATATGTATCAACATACTCCCCCTTGGACCTAGTTTACTCTATTGTTTGACATCCTTCATATGCTCTTCAAACTTCTTGTACTTCTCCTCTCTTGTGACTCCTGCGTGTATTTCAAACACAAAACAGAGTCGTATCACATTTTGGAATTGGAGAGCTTGTACAATATCCTGTGTGTCATAGAACAGTGGCCACTTGTATAAAGTGTAGACATCTTCAGCTGACAAGTTGGTAAGCCACATTAGGTCAAATACCCTGATAGTTTCCATTCTGCCCTCTCTATTTAGAACTATTACCGCTTCACCCGTCCTCCAGTCATAATACCACCATTTGAAATGTGGATTGAAGTCCTGAGGCATTTTCCGTAAAGGAATCTTTGACATCGTGCACGGAGGACTCCACTTCAGCACTACTTTCGGCTTCCTAGATATAGGGTCAACTTTAGATCTACGGATGTACCTCTTCGGTTGTTGAGGTCTGAAGTTTATCCACCTTGTGTGGTATTCTTTCTTTAACGAAGCTTCAAACCAACCTGACATCTTCTTTGAATTTGCATACAGCAGATCTAAGCACACCAGTCGGTTGAGCTCAAAACCAGGAAGAGACTTCAGATCATGAGGATATCTGAAGTACTCAATCCCGTTCTCTCTTTTTACTGCATAAACGTTTAAGTCCTCAAAATAGGCCCACACAATGATTTTCCCGACACCTTCTGATGTTTCTTGGCTTTGTAGAGTTTGATGTAAGCATTTTGCTTTGGAGTCGTGCGTTGGGCTCTTAATTTAGCAAAACAAACTGCCCATTCAGCCTTCTTGATATCAACATTTGCATCCGAGGATTGGGCTTGGTTTCATCCTTTTCCTTTTCCTTCTCCATTTCATCCAGCTTCTCAAATGTAGCAATGCCGAAAGTATCACCCAAGTTGGGTATCACATTTCCCTCGTGGTCAGTATACTCTGGATAATGTTCTGCTGTAACATCCTCAATCTTAATCTCATCAACATCCTGTAGCTCCTCATCACTTAAAACATCAATTTCTGGAGCATCTTTTACAATTTCGTCCGGATTGAGTCGGAACATCTCAACTAGCTGCTCGTCGGTCAGATCATGTATAATTTCTCCTTTTTCGGGAGTGTAGCTCACTGACCTTCTGATGATCCCTTGCAAATCAAAAATCATGGTAAATTGAGACTTGATTTGCTGAAGGGGAGCAACATCGTATTCATCCTGCTGTGGAGTTTTATCTGCTTGATTAGACAATAAGCATATCACACAAAATTCATTAGATAAAACATTTAAGCATAATTAAACATAATTGAACATTAAATACATTTGTGTAACATATCATTCAAGTACAAAAGTTTTAAATACATAAACATCTAATAATTACTTTTGTCTTGCTCCCTTAATTCTTCTACTAGAGAAGCTGAAGAAGAGGCTCCTCAATCTTGGCTATGTTTGGTACGCCTCACTTGAGCTTGAGGAAAGGCTGATGCAGCAGCATCACCTCCCTGATCATCATCATCATCTTCTCGATCTTTTCCATTCGGTCCACCCTCTCCAACCTCCTCCTCAGAGTCATCTTCATTCTCTTCATCATCATCGTCATCATCATTGTTGATACACATGTCCCTAGTTTCTGATCTTAATGTAATATCTTTGTATTGTCTTTACGCTTATGTAATTGTAATTGTACGGGTACTTAATGAAATACAATATGTGGTTGTGCTTAATGTTGAATATTTCATTGATTGGTATGTAATAACGCTTATTGACTTAACTATATAGGTTGTGGTTGTTTGAGTAATATCTAAATCAATTAATGACTATGAAACATATTCAAACTTAATCATGTGAAGTTCTCATGTG
>BJCM01216222.1:0-20231 GCA_018326385.1 Flaveria bidentis | reverse complement strand
TCACTTCGACTCTAGACGTACCCTAGCCGTCCAGAAGCCTCTAAGTTCGTACTCCAAGTTCATAGGACGTTGTAGATCGATTCCTAATCGATTCTTGATGTTAGATTCAATACGTTATTGTTTCTACGTGTGTTCTCACTGATTGGATCGCCAATCAAATAGGATTCCGCACTATTTGGTTTGGTTTAACACGTTAATCAGTTGGTGGATCATTCGAATACCAGATCCTAACAGAGTTTTAGTAGTTATGACACATGGTAAGACTCCTTATGAACTTTGGCATAAGAGGAAACCTTTTATTGTTTTCTTAGGTCACGTGGATGTCCTTGCACCATCTTAAATACCAAATATCAAATTGCCAAATTTGCTAAGAAATCAAATAATGGACATTTCATTGGGTACTCTTCCCAAGCTAAGGCTTATAGAGTATACAATCTCAAAACTAGGATTGTTGAAGAGTCAGCCAATGTGACTTTCAATGAACACACACCCAGTGTAACTGGTTCTAGTCCAGATTGGCTATTTGATCTTGATTTAGTTACCAACTGTTTTAACAAATCTTGTGAGATTGTTTTAGGGTCTACAAATATTCTACCAATAGGTGATCCTGATCCAAGATTTGAGCTGACAATACCTTCAAGCTAAACAACTTAAACTTTAGTTGTAACTAATTCTGCAAATGAAGCTTTTATCAGCAATACAATGACCAATTCGGTTGATACATTTGAGATGCCTTCAAATTCTAGCTCAGAGGCTCAACAACCAGATAAAGAAGTTTCAAATGTAGAAGACCATGGTGGTGATGATAGTGATAAAAAATTTCTTGATGCTGACAACCACTCCACTGAAAACAACAACAATGATGTCACACACTCATTGGATCAAGTCTCACTTGATAAGTGTGCTGATAAGGTGGGAGAAACATTAATGCCAAATCTATATTTTTCTAATTTATATCTCTCTCAGCAACTTGCTATGATCCCTCAGCTAAGGATCAACAAGTCTTATCCCACCTTAAACATCATTGGAGATGTTGACTCAAGGGTAAGAACAAGAGGACAAACCCATGATGCAAATATTTGTCTTCACTCTTGTTTCTTATCTCAAATAGAGCCTAAGAAAATTGATGAGGCTCTGAAGGATGGAAGTTGGGTTGAAGCTATGTAAGAAGAGTTGCGTCAATTCAAAAGTCAGAAGGTTTGGAACCTATTTCCTCTTCCTCATGGGAAGACTACTATATGAACCAAATGAGTTTTTAGGAATAAGAAGGATGATAGAGGACTAGTCATCAAAAACAAAGCTAGACTAGTTGTTCAAGGGTATACTCAAGAAGAAGGATTTGACAACACAAATGTCTTTGCTCTAGTATCAAGATTAGAAGCTGTTAGGATATTCTTGGCTTTTGCTACATCCAAGAACTTTAAGGTCTATCAACTTGATATCAAGTGTCCTTTTCTCTATGGAGTGATTGATGAAGAGGTGTATGTCAAACAACCACCTGGCTTTGTAGATCCTGATCATCCTGATTATGTCTGCAGGCATGATAAGGCTCTTTATGGCTACACCATGCACCAAAAAAGTGGTATGAGACTTTATCTAAGTATCTCTGCATGGATGGATACATAAGAGGTACTATAGATGGAACTCTCTGCATCAAAGGAACAGGAAATGACTTTATGCTAGTTCAAGTATATTAGATGACATCATCTTTGGTTCAGCTAATCCAAAGCTCTGCAAAGACTTTGAGAAGCTAATGAAGGATAGATTTGAAATGAGTGCCACGGGGGAACTCAATTTCTTTCTAGGATCTCAAGTAAAGCAAGTTGAAGATGGCTTCTTCATAAGTGAGACAAAGTATGTTCAGGACATACTTAAGAGTTTCAACATGACTGATTGCAAGGTTGCTAAGATTCCTATAGCAAGAAACCACTCCCTTGGGCCTGAAAAACTCATAAAAGTTCAAACAAATCATATGACTAATCTACGGGTAAAGCAAAAGCATCCTTATCGGTCAAAGGATAAACAAAAACAAAAACATCACAAAATATCAAAACCACAATCAAAATCACCGGTTTCAAATGAAAAATAGGTGGTTTATGATATTTTTTCAAATAATGATGTTAACAAGTTTGAGAAGGAATGTAATAGGTCCAACGGAAGCAAAGACACTCATTTAAACCTCCAACTAGTAGAGTTGTGAAATAATCTACCGAGGTTAAGAAGACTGACATTGCTTCATCATCAAAACAATAATCAAAGAAGCAAAGTACAATGAAAGTTTCAATATCTTAACCCAAAACTAGTCAACAATTATGTAACAATTGTCACATAACAAATCATAAAACAGTTAAATATTACTTCACTTGATATTGTTCAGTTTGTGAATGTACCATCATTCAATGGAAAATTGTTATTTAACAAATACTATGTATTGTGTGAAATAAACAATCACAATACATCTAATTGTTTTAGAATGAAAGGGTTGAGATCCCCATAAAATAAACTAGTTTCTCATATCTCACCAAAGTTTGCAAATCATGCAAGTCTATCATTTAGAAATCCAGGAAAGAATTCTAAAAACAATGATGATCATCATGATACTTGGCATCCTAGGGCTGTTAGAGTACAAAAAAAGAAAATGTCAAATTTCAAAAGGAACTTGAATCCTATTAATAGGACTCAACACAAAAAAGAATCATGTAATCAACTGTACAATAATATTGGTCAACGTTTTGGTTATGCATCTAACAGTTCCCAGGAGAGGGAACGTGTACAAGATGGATTTGCAAGAAACATCTCCCTCAGCAGAAGTTTCATGCTTTCTGTCTGAAGCTAATAGTGATGCGTCTTTTCTCTGGCATAATGTAATGTGCCACGTAAACTTTAAGAACATGAATAAGCTAATTAAGAATGATTTGGTAGCTGGAATGCCAAAGAAAGATTTTACAAGTGATGATCATTATGTTGCATACCTAAAAAGGAAGCAACATGAGGTATCTCACAAGCTAAAGGAAAGAAACTAAATCACTACTCCCTTACATTTGTTATATATGGATCTCTTTGGCCCTACCAGTGTAATGAGTCTAGGAAGGACCTCTTACTACTTAGTGATCACAGATGACTTCACAAGATTCACATGGGTTTTATTTCTTAGAACTAAGGATTAGACTCCTGAGATTATGAAGAATTTCATCTTAAAGATTGAGAATCAATCTGATCACAAGGTCAAAACCATAAGATATGATCAAGGAATTGAATTCAAGAATCAAATCCTTGATACATTTTGTGATGAAAAGGGTATTACAAGACAATATAGTGCTCCCAGGATTCCTTAGCAAAAGGGTATTGCTAAGAGGAGAAACAAGACACTTATCGAAGCTAGAAGAACTATGTTGTCTAACTCTAAATTGTCTATCACCTTCTGGGCAGAGGCAGTTAAAATAGCCTGCTATGTGCAAAATAGAGCTTTAGTAGTTAAGACACATGGTAAGACTCCTTATGAACTTTGGCATAAGAGGAAACCTTTCATTAGTTTTCTCAGGTCATTTGGATGTCATGGCACCATTTTGAATACCAATGATCAAATTGCTAAATTTGGTGAGAATCAGATAATGGACATTTCATTGGGTACTCTTCCTAAGCTAAGACTTATAGAGTATACAATCTCAGAACCAGGATTATTGAAGAGGTAGCCAATGTGACTTATAATGAAAACACACCCAGTGTAACAGGTTCTGGTCCTAATTGGCTATTTGATCTTGATTTAGTTACCAACTGTTTTAAAAAATCTTGTGAGAATGTTTTAGGGTCTACAGATATTCCACTAACAAGTGATGTTGATCCAATATTTGAGCTAACAATACCTTCAAGCTATAAAACTTCAGCTCCAATATAACTAATTATGCAGATGAAGTTTCTATCAGCACTACAATGACCAATTCAGTTGATACATCTAAGATTCCTTCAAATTCCAGCTCAAAGGCTCAACAACCTGATAAAGAAGCTTCAAATGTAGAAGGCCATGGTGGTAGTGAAAGTGATCAAGATTTTTTTGATGCTGACAACCACTCCAATAAAGACAACATCAATGATGTCACACACTCATTGGATCAAGTCTCACTTGATAAGTATGCTGATAAGATGGGAAAACATCAATGCCAGATCTAAATTTTTCTAATTTAGATCTCCCTCATCAACTTGTTGTGATCCCTCAACTAAGGATCCACAAGTCTCATTCCACCTCAAACATCATTGGAGATGTTGACTAAGAACAAGAGTACAAACCCATGATGCAAATGTTTGTCTTCACTCTTGTTTTTTATCTCCGAACGAGCCTAAGAAAATTGATGAGGCTCTGAAGGATGGAAGTGGGGTGATGCTATGCAAGAGGAGTTGCTTCAATTCAAAAGGTAGAAGGTTTGGAACCTGTGTACTCTTCCTCATAGGAAGACTACCATAGGAACCAAATGGGATTTTAAGAATAAGAAGGATGATAAAGGACTTTTCATAAAAAACAAAGCTATACTAATTGTTCAAGGATATACACAAGAAGAAGGAATTGACTACATATATGTATTTGCTCATGTAGCAAAACTGGAAGCTGTTAGGATATTCTTGTCATTTGCTGCATCAAAGAACTTCAAGGTCTATCAACTTGATGTTAAGTGTGCTTTTCTCTATGGGGTGATTGATCAAGAGGAGTATGTCAAACAACCACACGGCTTTGCAAATCCTGATCATCCTAATTATGTCTGTAGGCTTGATAAGGCTCTTTATAGGTTGCACCAAGCACCAAGAAAGTGGTATGAGACTCTATCTTAGTATCTCTGGAAGCATGGATATAGAAGAGATACCATAGATGGAACTCTCTTCATCAAAGGACGAGGAAATGACTTAATGCTAGTTCAAGTATATGTAGATGACATTATCTTTGGTTCAACTAATCAAAGGCTCTGTAAGGACTTTGAGAAGCTGATGAAGGAAAAAATTGAAATGAGTGCCATGGGGGAACTCAATTTCTTTCTAAGAATTCAAGTGAAGAAAGTTGAAGATGGCATCTTCATAAGTCAGTGAAAGTATGTTCAAGACATACTCAAGTGGTTCAACATGATAGATTGCAAGGTTGCTAAGACACCTATAGCAAGAAACCACTCCCTTGGGCTTGATTTTGAGGGGGAGTGTGTGGATGAACATCTCTACAGGACTATGATTGGGTCTCTTATGTACCTTGCTGCTAGTAGGCCTGATATGATGTTTGTCACATGTGTATGTGCAAGATATCAAGCCAACCCAAAAATGTCACATCTTGTCATTGTCAAAAGAATTTTAAGATATATCAAAGGTGGCTCAACACTTGGCCTTTGGTATCCAAAGAATTCTAAATTTAATCTATATGCATATACAAATAGTGATTATGGTGGATGCAATATGACTGCAAAGTCTACATCAGGGGATGTCAGTTTCTGGGTGGAAGGGTTGTCTTATGGCAATGCAAAAAGCAATCTTGTAAGTCTGCATCAACTGTTGAAGCTGAATACATTGCTGCTGCAAGCTATTGTGCTCAAGTGCTTTGGATTCAGAATCAGATGTTAGAGTATGGGTTCAACTTTAAAGAGACTCCCATTCACATCGACAACAATAATGTCATCTTTATTATTGAGAATCCTGTCAAACACTCAAGGACTAAACACATTAATATCTAGTATTATTAGATTAAAGATAACTTTGAAAAGGGATTGATGAAAGTAGTCAAGGTTAACATAAATGAAAAATATGTTGATTTGTTCACTAAAGCTTTTGATGAGCAAAGATGTTGATACATATGTCCCTAGTTTATGTACTTAATGTAAAAGTCTATCATGGCTTACATATGTGTAATGAAACATTGTAATAATATATGATTTGTGTTTTTATGTTTACTTATATCTGATTCATATATATAAACTTATTATATAGGTTTGAAGTTCTTATATGATGATTCATGCTAATGGACCATACTTATGGACCATACGCATGAATACTTCATGCTAATGAACCAGTCGCACGACTAAACAAGACGACTGGATCAGTCGTACGAGTGAGACATGAGATTAACTCAGTCGCATGACTGAACTTCAGTCGTGCATTTGAATTAGTCGCATGGGGGTCAGTTGCACGATTGAACCATACTAATGGTTCAGTCGCACGAATGAAGACTACAAACCTATAAATACCACTTAATTCGTGGAAAAATTAAGACTTTTGACATATACTCATAACCTAGCCGTCCAAAGAGTCCAGAGTTCATAGTTCACATTTGATCTTCTTCTACTCGTTCTTAAAGTTTCTTTAATTGTCAGATTGATCGGGATTGTGTTCTCACTGATTGGATTTCCAATCAAATAGGATTCCACACTATTTGATCTGGTTTCATGCATAATCAGTTAGTACTCTGTTCGTACATGGTCCTAACAAGTGGCATCAGAGCTTTGGCTCTTGATTTTGCGTGGGATTCAATTACTTTCGGTGTAAAAATCACGTTTTTCATTTAAAAGTCATTCTTTTGGGGTCAAAAACTGTTTTCGACGTCTCCAGTTCTCAAATTTTGTGTTTTTCGGTAAACGGCAGATTAGGGTTCTTGAAAAATCATATTTTTGTGTCAAAGTGTCAAAAAAACCTTTGATTTTGCAAAAACAGCAGCTTTCAGTCGCACGATTGGTTCAATCGCACGACTAAACTCAATCGCACACTCCTTTTGCACAATTGAACTCAGTCGTTCACTCATTCGTACGACGGAACAATCCTATTTTCTTGTCCCCAATCGCACTCTCCATACGTACGACTGAATCCAATCGCATGATTGAATTCATTCGCACACTTCATTCACATACCTCATTCGCATGAGTGATCCATACGCCTAGTCCATTCGCACGAGTGAGCCATTCAAGTTTTGAAGTTAAAATGCTTTAAGCAATGGAAGATCAGTTCTCTACTTTTACTGTCGGACGGGACTCTCGCATCCAAAACCTTCTTCTACTGGAAAATGAAATTGGGAATCACAATAAACCACCTAAACTTATAACATTAGATGATTACCCAAAATGGAAATAGAGATTTAAGATCTATCTAAATGGAGTCGATCATAATCTTTAGGAATCCATTGAGACAGGTTACAGTATGCCAGTCGGAACTGATGGTGTTAAGCTAACTTTGGGAGGTATGACTAACAGGCAGAAAGCTAGGTACAATGCTGAAAAAAAGGTGTATGCCATGTTGACTCAGTCGTTACCAAAAGATATCTTTTATCATTTTTCTGAGAACAAACAGGCAAAAAAGATGTGGGAGGCTTTGGAGAAAAGATATGATGGGAACACAATGTTGAAGGCATTGAAGGCAAAGGCTCTCAAGAATGAGTTTGATAACTTCTCCTTAATCAGGAAAGAAAGCTTGGATGATAATATCGACTGATTGTACCATCTGATGAGTGAGTTACACACTCATAGGGTAACCACGTCTATGGAAGATAAAGTGTCAAGCTTTACTGATGGATTGCCAGAGAAATGGGACTCATTTGTGTCTAACCTGAGATAGAACAATATACTTGCAAAGTTAGACATAAATGACTTCATCCTGAAATTAAGGGAGGAGGAACTGAGGATGAAGTACAGATCACAGAAAAGATCCTACGACAAGAATCCTTTACTTTATAATTCATCTCCCACTCCAACTAGATCAGGAGCACCACTTCAAACTGCCTTTGTGTCTAGTTCAGCAGCTCCTTCCCAAACCACTGCTTCAGGCTCAGAAACATCAGGGTCATATTGCACCCAATATATAGTGCCGGAAGCAAATGCTACTAAGTTGAAGACCGAGAATCTCGGTAATATCACTGTAGAAGTTGTAAAGAAGCACATGGATCTTCTAGCAGCAGTTGTTCATTCTAATGATGGTCTAGTTGCGGGAAAGATTGGAAACTGCCATCTCGCAAATGAAGATTACGAGCAGGTGGATGAAAATGAACTAGAGAGAATGTATATTATGTGGTCCTTAGCGAGTGATGTCCGAAGGGTGAAAAAGTTTGTGAAAAAGACTGGATAGAATTTGGTAGCCACAAAAGACACAACCTTTGGTTTTGACAAAACCAAAGTTACTTGCTTTCATTGTGGTGAAAAGGGGCATTTCAAACGTGAATGTGTAAAGCCCAATAAAATAGGTAACGGAAATCCATTCTCAACTTTCAACCGTCAAGACAAAGATAAGAGTGGAACTAGCTCGTCAAGCAAAGAGACAAAGGCCTTGACTGCTCAAGGTGACGAAGGGCAGGACTGGTCCTTTAGTTTTGTTTCTCGGGTGAATCAAACATTGCTTGTGTCGAGGGATTGGATGACGGCTCTGCAAGTGAAGGTGAAATCACAGTTGAACAATTACTATCAGATAACGAAGAAGCTATGAATGTTGTAAATCACCAAATTGAAGAAGAACTCAGAACGACATGTTCAGAATCTCCAGCATCCGAAGAGTCAAATTCTTGATTGGTGGCTGATTCAACTGAATCTTCACATGTAACTACAAAAGATCAACTTTTTGAAAAACATGCTTGTAATGAATGTAACAAATTTAGAAAAAGCATTGAGTTGAAGTTTGCTAGGTTATTAGACCACAATAATAGCTTAGTAAATGTTTTACAACTGTGCATAGAAGCTAATCATATTTTGAAACAAAATAAGCACAGTTATAAAGAAAAATAGAAATTTTAGGTAAACAACTACGGGAAACCGAGGTTGTTCCTTTTAATCAAGCTAATGATATAAAGTTCTATTTAAATTCTTTGGAAGTCGAAATAAATTCTTTAAAACAAAAACTGCACAGTTGGACCAGTTCTTCTCACATAGTTCAACACTTAGTGAAAGAACGAAATAATAGGGAAGGGTTGGGTTACAAAGTAGTCCCACCACCATATGAGATGATGTTAAATACAAAATGTAGACCTGTAAACAACAACCCAATTAAGGATCCTGTGGTGTCCACTCCTTTGGTCAGTGATCCAGATTCCACTGGCAAACTGGTGAACTGTGTCACTAAACAGAAGGAGTCTACTTTGAAATTAGAGGAAAAGATGCCTATTATAAATCTGGATGATAAATTTGAAAAGGTTAATGTAAAGTCAGGTTCACACATGTCTACTTCTGAACCCAAAGTGACCAAATCAGTTAACCAAACACGTGCTTCACATCAAAGTCCAAATAAACTAAAGGCTAAAGATTGTAAGAGTGTGCAATCAATTAATTTTGTTAAAGACGCAGATACATCAAAACTATTAGTGACTAAATCCAACCAGACTCATGTTGCACCGGTATCACACTCAACCCCACATAAATAGTTTCCACAACATGTAGAAGGACGATCATGCTACAGTTGCGGAAAAAGAGGACATATTTCTTCTAATTGTCCTTATTATCAGATTCCAAGAAGGAAAATTGAACTTTATGATATAAAACCAAGTTCTTCAAAAGGAGTTCTATTACTCTACCAAAGAGAATAAATGAACCAAAAGTTCAAACTATAAGCCAGTCGTCTATTTATCACAAACAGGCTTCACACAAAATTGGCTAATGGAAAGAAAAGTCAAGTCTATTATCAGATAATTGAACAATGCCCTCACCCTCAAATGGATAGTGGGTTGAGTTTATGATGTGTGATTCCTCTGGGTCACCCAAGCCAGTTAAGGCTTAGGTCCTAAACCTAAACTGATCATTTCCTTTGAATGTGCAGGGTGTCCATTATAGTGCTATCACAAATACCTGGATTGTTGATAGTGGGGCGTCTAGTCACATGACCAGAACTTGTCTCTCCTTTTCAATGTTAAACAAATAAAAGGGGGACATGTATCATTTGCTGGGAATAAAGGAGGATACATCACCGCTCAAGGCGAAGTGGGAAACCAGAAAGTCAAGTTGATAAGGTCAACTACGTTCAACTACAGAATAACTTGCTTTCAGTATCCCAGATATGTGACAAAGGATTCAAAGTTGTTTTTGAGAATAAGAAATGCTACATATTGAAGAAGGACTACGTTATCCTGGAGGACAAAATCTTAATGTCAACTTCAAGATATAATGACTTATATGTCTTGGATCTCTCAAAAGCCTCCACAACCGATCATAAAGTTCAATGATTCTTGTCAAAGGAAACCGAGAGGGACTCAATATCCTGGCATAGGAGAATGGGACACATCAATCCACGGAAGATGAATCATCTGATCCAAAATGATTTAGTGAATGGAGTAAATGTCAAGAATTTTCAACTTCTGGATTTTTGTGTAGCGTGTAAGAAAGGTAATCAGACCAAGAAGTCTCACAAGGCAAAGAAAGTAAATTCCATTGAACTGCCTCTCGAATTTCTACACATGGATCTGTTTGGTCCTATTAGCACCAAGAGCATCACTGGTGATTTGTATTGTTATGTAGTCACTGATGATAACTCAAGATTCTCTTGGATAATGTTTCCAAAATCCAAATCTAAGACATTTGAATCATTCAAACACTGGTGACTATATTGGAATCTCTCTACAAGCTGAAAGTGCGACAGATTCGCTTAGACAACGGGACGGAGTTCAAGAACCAGTGGATGGAAGCATTCTGTAAAGAGAAAGGAATTGTACACCAGTTCACATCTGCCTACACTCCACAAATGAACGGAGTTGCTAAACAGAAGAATAGGAGCTTGATAGAGCTAGCAAGAATGATGCTAGCCGACTCGAAACAACCCATCCAATTTTGGAACGAGGCAGTTGCCAATGCACGTTACACCCACAATCAAGTCTTGGTGGTCAAACATCATGGTAAAACATGTTATGAGTTGCTCTAGTGACGTAAACCTAATCTGGAGTACCTCGAACCATTTAGCGCACCATGTACGCTGCTGAAGAAAACTCAGTCAGGGAAGTTTAGTGAAAAGGCTGATGAAGGGATATTTCTAGGATACAGTATACCAAACAAGAGAGTTTATAGCAACTCAACAGGTCAAGTAGAACTGTGGTGCAACGTTGATGTTCAAAGATTCACCACCCCCTACTGGAAAGGGACCTGTTAGGACCGTTTAGGTACGGAGTACTAACTGATTTACGTGTATACCAAACCAAATAGTGTGGAATCCTATTTGATTGGCGATCCAATCAGAGAGAACGCAAGTATAATCGATCTAATAATGAATCAAAATGTTAAGAATGATTGCAAGATGATTAACTGCGATCTATGAACTTGGAACAGGTGTTCTTTAGTCTCTGGACAACTAGGGTATGATTATTTGTGTAAGTATTTGAATTGTGTTGTTTTTCCACGAATTAAGTGGTATTTATAGGTTAGGGATTTCCATTCATACGACTGAACCATTAGCATGTTTCAGTCGTGTGACTGAAGCATGCGGTTGATCCATGTGTACGACTGAAGGTCTAGTAGTGCGACTAAATCAATCTTATGTCACAATTGTGCGACTGATCCAGTCTCCTAGTTAAGTCATGCAACTGGTCTATTAGCATGAAGTATTCATGCGTATGGTCCATTCACATGAGAACTTTAGACGATTAAGTTTAAACATGTTTCTCAACCATTATTGACTAAGAACTATGTAAACAACCACAAACCTATATAGTTAGTTCAATACACAATAAACAATGAAATATTAAACATTATAAGCATCAAACAAATATTGTATTTCATTCATACCCATTTAATTACATATATGTAAGACATGAAAGACATATTACATTAAGCTCCTAAACTAGGTACATATGTATCAACAAACTCCCCTTTGGACCTAGTTTACATCATTGTCTAACATTCTTCATCGGCTCTTCAAAATTCTTGTACTTCTCCTCCCTTGTAACTCTTGCATGTATTTCGAATACAAAGCAAAGTCTTATCACATTCTGAAATTGGAGGGCTTGTACTATATCTTGCCCGTCATAGAATAGTGGCCACTTGTATAAAGTGTAGACATCGTCATCAGACAAGTTTGCTAGCCACATTGGGTCAAATACCCTGATAGTTTCCATATTTCCTTCTCTATTCAGAACTATGACTGCCTCACCTGTTCTCCAATCATAGTACCACCACTTGAAGTGTGGAGTGAAGTCCTGTGGCATTTCCCTTAGAGGGATTCTTGACATCGTGCATGAAGGACTCCACTTCAGCACTATCTTTGGCTTTCCAGTAATGGAATCAACTTTAGACCGTCTAATGTACCTCATAGGTTGTTAAGGTTTGAAGTTGACCCACCTGGTGTGGTACTCTTTCTTCAATGCAACCTCAAACCAGCTTGACATATTCTTTGGATTAGCATATAGCAACTTTAGTTTTGCCAGCTGGTTGAGCTCAAAACCAGGGAAAGTCTTTAGATCGTGTGGGAATCTAAAGTAATCTATACCCTTCTCTCTTCACGGCATACACATTAAGATCCTCAAAATAGGCCCACGCTATAATCTTTCCTCATACCTTTAGATGCTTCTTCACTTTGTAGAGCTTGGTGTAGGCACTCGGCTTTGGAGCAGTGCGTTGGGCTCGGATCTCTGCAAAATATGTCGCCCATTCAGCCTTTTTGATGTTGGCATCGGCGTTTGAGGCTTGGGCTTAATCCTTACTCTTCTCGGATTCTTGCTCTATCTGATCCAGTATCTCAAACGTATCTCTAACCAGAGTGTCACCCAGATTGGGGACTACATTTCCCTCTTTGTCAGCATACTCTGGATAGTGCTCCGCAGTAAAGTCCTCGATCTCAATCTCACCTATGTCATTCAGCTCATCGTCACTGGTAACTTCAAAAGTCGGAGCATCCTTGACAATCTCGTCCGGATTGAGCCGGAACATCTCAGCAAGTTGCTCATCCGTAAGGTCATGAATGATTTCTCCTTCTTTAGGAGTATAGCTTACTGACCGTCGAACGATCCCATGCAAATCAAGAATCATTATGAGTTGAGACTTGATTTGCTGAAGGGGAGCAACATCGTACTTATCTTGCTGAGATGATTGATCTGCTTGATTTAAACATGTCACATATCAATTTGTTAGTAATTAATGAAAACAATCAAACATTTAATAAAGATACATAAACATTAAGTACATAAATATAATACATGATTCAAGTACAAAAGCTTTCAAATACATAAATATCTAAGCATTACTTTTGCCTTGAATAGTTGGCTTGTCAGTCGGAGGGGCGGAAGATAAGGCTCCTTGATCCTGAGCTTTCTTTGACCTTCGCTCTCCAGCCTGTGTGGATACTGATGCAACTGCATCATCTCCTTCATCCTCATCTCCTCCCTACTCCTCTCCTTCACCCCCATTACCTACTACATCAGTCTCATCATAATCATCCTTATCCTCCTCATCATCCTCATCCTCCTCATCATCCTCATCATCACCATCATCATCTCCATCTCTGATCTTGAGAGGCTCATCTTTGGAGCCTTTGAGTCGTAGCATCAACTTCTTGTTCTGCACCTCAAGATCATCTATCCTCTGAACTGAAGAAGTTTGCAGCTCATGAAGCTCAGTAATCTGCTGTCACTGAGCTGCTATCTACTGAGATTGGTGAGCGATCTGCTAAGCTTGGATAGCATTAAGCTCCGCAAGCTAACGTAATTGGGTAGCTCTTTCTGCATCAGCTGCCAACAGCTTCAGCACCATTCAGTTTAGTGCTGACAGCTGTTCCTGTACCCCGATGAGGGGTGAGATGATCCTGTAGTGAATGATGGGTGGGATGATGGTCCGGCTTGGTGGTTGGTGGTGGTAGTGGTGGAAGTGGTGAATATGGGTGGTGGCATATGAGTGGGGGGAGTGGTAGTAGTGATGGTGGGTGAGGTAGTGGTAGGTGGAGGTGTGGTAGTAATGGTGGGTGGAGTGGTAGTAGTGGTGGTGGGTGAGATAGTGGTGGTGGTGGGTGAGGTAGTGGTGGTGGTGGTAGCTGTAGTGGCAGTAGGGGAAGAGGCACTGATCAACGTGTTCCTCCGTCTCTTGGACTTCATCCCGTGGGGCTAAGCCATCCTCTTTTTCCTCGAACACCTCGAGGAGGATGCTCCCCCTGGGATGCTGGGCTGAGCTGGGGTGTATGTGGGATCAGTCATAATCTCCCTAGACTCTCCCGGGCGTCCACCAACCGCCCGAATCCCTCGTTTGGTGGCAACCACCTTGTTGCCCACCGTTCGAGTCAACGGCTCCTCCTCCTCCTCCTTATCAGGACAGAAGTCCTGATGGAAACCAGCTATATCAGCTTCTCCATGAGGGGATGGTGGAGGTGTAACATCTTTAGTGGTGGCCCTAGATGGTGTGGGGCCAGTGTCTCCACCATCACCACTGTCATCATCATCCGAGTCATTAGTGAGGAGCACAATATGCTAAGTGTCGGAGTCGTTGTCATTGTGGCACCACTTCCTTCGTGTCGGCGCCACGTAGTCTTCATGGGCCAGATGCCCAAACATCCACCTCACAGGGGGTTTCACCTGCTTCCCCCTATACACCTTCATCCTGCCCAAGGTGGTATCGTCCATCACCTCAAGCACCACGACATCCTCCTTCTCCTTTGGCAGCGAAGGGATCTTTTGGTCAATAATCATCTGCATAAATCGAGGGTACATGCAAAAGCCCTCCTTGCCTTTCGCCTCGATGTTCTCCACCAGGTAGGTGAAGATCATCCTAGAGAAGCTGAACGGATGGTTCAGCACCAACGCCATATAGGCGTTCTGAATCTGATCTGATAACTTATCAAAGCCTCCCTTCCTTGAAGCAATGCACTTGATCAGCACATGGGCTAGGTACTTAAATTGGGGGCACAGGATGCTCTTGTTGAGCACACATGCATTGATGTCCCCCGAGTACTTGGCCCGTAGAAAACAACCTCGTACGGTCAATGGGTGTAGTCGTGTGGGGCAGTCAGCATCATCCCCAAACTCCAAAACTATCATGAGATCGTCCTCAATGATCTCTATTGCCTGACCAAAAATGGAGCTCCTGATACAGTAAGGCTCTGAAGATCTGTCGACAACAACGCTTTCCCAAAAAGCCTGCTGAACTAAGCGGTATGGAGTGCATGGAGTCGATATGGCACGGAAGATCCTCGATCTACGTAAGAATGTAATAATCACCGAGAAATCAGCCGTGTTCCGGGAGGTCAGATCCAGATGAGCACAAAGGTTATGCTTCATGCTCATAGTCCAACAACTAGCCATTTGTTACACAATGTAAATAAACGTTAGTGTGAGTCAATGAGTAACAATTTGATTCATTGAACTTGAAATCTTCTGTTCTGTCTTGCGAATGAACTGAGCGACTGAGATCTAGTCGTGCGAATGAGCTATGCGACTGAGATCTAGTCGTTCGAATGAGCTCATACGTACGACTGAGCATGCGACTGGGCTTAGTCATATGCTATCTCAAGCGTTTACACCAGTCATGCGACTGAACTCATACGCATGGTTTAGTCATGCGATTTAACCATTTGCCCAGCTCAGTCGTGCGATTGAAGTTCATCAGGGTGTCCATTCGCATGACAGACTGTTTGGTCAATTCAAATTCAAATTTTGAGAAAAATTTAATGTTAGACGTCGTGGTTTGGCTCATTAGTCTCGCAAATGACCGACATAACACCTAATAACCTTTAATTGAACAATATACTTAGTTTTATTAGTTTCTTAGCCAAACTAAGTCTCGGTTAAGTTTAGTGCTCAATTCAGTCGATTTAGGGCATGATTTGTTAGACATTTGAGTGGATTACATCGCACATTACCTGTATAATCACTGTAAATCGTTAGATCACAATAATCAGTAGTCTTGAGCCATCAAACGAAAATCAAGTAGCGTAACGGTATAGTCGTGTGATTTGGGGGCGATTTGGGAGTGGTGGAATAACTGCGACCGACTCCCCCTCCTTTTATACTAGGGTTTCCTCCAGTCGTGCGACTGAACCCAGTCGCATACTTGATTCGTGCGATTAAGGTTCAATCATGCGACTGGTTCAGTCATGCGACTGGTACAGTCGGTCATTTTCAGTCGTGCGACTAGGTGTCAGTCGTGCGACTGTCTCAATCGGCCATCTCCATTCATGCGATTGGTTTATTCTTGTGATCTAGTCGTGTGAGTTTACTCATGCTTATTGTCCAATCGCACGTCTGGCCCATACGTGTGGGTTAATCATGCGATTGGGCTCATACGTAGGCCTATCGTACGGCTGGTCCATACTCATGGTCCAGTCATGCGAATGACTCATACTTATGATTTTGACTTTATGACCATATGACACTTTACCCCTTTCAAAAGTTGATAAAACATTTCGAGCATTCGATCATCTCAGACATGACCATTTTAACTTAGAAAACTTTTGATCACCTCAGACGTGACCTTTATAACATTTGAGACCCTGTTTGGTCACCTCATACGTGATCCTTTTTAGTGAATAAATCCCAGATAGAATTCCAATGCGTAGTCCGACATTTAATAACTAAACTGACATAAAATTAAACATATTAAGTAACTAAAACTAAAGCATATTTTAGTAATTTTATGTGAAGTGAAAACCCAAAGATAGATATCTAGCAGATTTATTTCTCGAAAAGTACAGCTTTAAGTTATTTTGACCATAGCTGGAACGATTCATTATGGAATCATACAGGTATATCAAATCATTCGGGACATGCTACCAAAACCTTTTGATGCTAGATTCTTGTTTTCATCAAGAGTCATTAGCAAGTCTAGGAAATCATACTAGTGCCACAAGATGCACACAGTGGTTTGGACTTTCAAGAGTTGCAGCCACGATGATTGTCGGTATACTTGTCCTCTTAAATCCATACGTAGATTTTTGACACACATTGGTGATAATTTAGGGTTTAATTATTTCACCCAGCATTTGTGGATCCCATGCTTAAATGGTAATCAACGTTCCTCGGGAGATTTTTAAGCAGTCTACGGGTAGTATTCAAGAAGAAACTATTCTAGAACTTTCAAAGAGATGCTAAGCCTCAGGTCAGTGCCACCGCACAGCAGAGAGGCACAACCAACAATGATTTCTTGAATATTTAGGTTATGCTTATCCTCGGGTCAGTGCCACCGCACAGCAGAGAGGCACACAACCTATCTTCTTGTTTGAGCAATTATATTCTTTTTGCACAGATCGCACCAACAACATAGGTTATTAGCTTGATTGTTTTTTTTGCATTTTTCATGTGCTTTGCTCATTTTATGGTCATCCGCACACATTTGTGGCGTTTACTTTGCTCGTCACCCCTTATTGGAACTTTGTTGATTGTGTTAACCAGGGATAAGATGATAACCCACAGCTTATTGAACAACTTAGTTTAAACTTGAAAACACCAACGAGGTCTATTAATCTATTGTGTTGAATCTACCAACATATCATCAGATGGTCTAGCAACCTCTAGGTCTACTTTCTCCATGTTACGTTAGTAGCAGCTAGCTTAACTATCATTTTTCCTTTTATGTTGCTCAGACTTCTTAGAATTAAACTTCAACTTTTGCATCTTAAACAAATTTTATTCTTTTAAAGTCCCAAACTCTTTGTTCCTGTGTACTATCATTTTCCATAGACATTGAATCAGTATCACAAATACGATCTCATTTCTATTAGCTAGACTATTCTCCTACCTTGTTTTTTTTTTGTTTAATTCTATCTAACCTATTCTCCCCCTAAAATTCTAAAATCGAAAATGATTTTGCATTTAGAATTTTAATAGGTGAAGAAATGAACTAAAATAAAATAAAAGAAAATAAAAAACTAAAATTAACTCTACTTGTCGGACTATGTATTTTCATCGTTTGGATTTACTTCACTTTTCTTTTTAACGTCGTTAACCTCTAACAGATATAGAAAATGTGCTTTATCAAAAGCTTTTGTGTAGAGGTCAGCTCGTTGAAAATCTGTATTTATTTTAACAACATTGATTAAATTCTTTTCAAAACAATCACGTATAAAGTGAAATTTAATGCCGATGTGTTTGGTCTTAGGATGTTGGACCGGATTTTTAGTTACGGCTATAGCAGCAGAGTTATCAACATAAATTGGAGTATTAGAGAATTGCAAACCGTAATCCCGCATTTTTTGTTGAATCCAGATGATCTGTGAATAGCAACTTGCAGCAGCAACATATTCAGCTTCACAGGTTGATAGAGCAACCGAGGTCTGCTTCTTACATTGCCAGGTGACTAATCTTCTCCCAAAAAATTGACATCCCGCTGATGTTGACTTGTAGTTCATTTTGCATCCGCCATAATCCGAGTCACTGTACGCTGTAAGCTCAAAGTCATCGTCATGAGGATACCACAACCCAAGTGTTGGAGTACCATTCAGATAACGAAATATCCTTTTAACTTCGATGAGATGGTTGACTTTCGGTTTAGCCTGATATCTGGAGCACAGACACGTTGCGTACATGATATCAGGTCTTGAGGTAGTGAGGTACATGAGGGATCCGATCATTCCTCAGTACATAATGGCATCCACCAGATCACCATTTTCGTCGGGTGCTATGTCATGGTTTGTAGCAAGTGGAGTCCTAGCTGTAGAAGCGTTCTCCATATCAAACTGACTGAGAATATTGCCTACATACTTGGTCTGATGTAGAAATATCCCCTTTGGTGTCAGATCCACCTGTAACCCGAGTAAGAATTTCATCTCTCCTATGGCGCTCATCTCAAATTCAACCTTCATTACAACTTCAAATTCTTTACATAGGTCTTTGTTCTTGGAACCGAAGATTATGTCATCAACATAGATTTGAACAAGCAGTAAGTCACCATCCTTTTCTTTGATGAACAGAGTACAGTCAATTACTCCTCTGCGAAATCCGTGTTTCACAAGATGAGTTGAGAGTTTTTCATACCATGCTCTTGGGGCTTGGTGGAGCCCACATTGAGCCTTATCTAGTTTGTAAACTCTATCCCGATGATATGGATCCTCAAATCCTTCAGGTTGACTGACATACACTATTTCCCAGATTTCACCATGAAGAAATGTACTCTTTACATCCAGTTGATAAACTTTAATCTTCATGTAAGAGGCATAGGCTAGGAAGATACAGATTGCTTCCATTCTTGCCACAGGTGCAAATACTTCATTGTAATCAATTACCTCGACTTGTTGAAATCCTTGAACTACAAGTCAAGCCTTGTTTCTGATTATGACCCCTTGGTCATCTTTCTTGCATTTCAAGACCAATGTTGTGCCAATGACCTTAGCACCTTTAGGTCTATCCACCAGTGTCCATACACCTAACTTCTTGAATTGGAGAAGTTCTTCTTGCATGGCACTCACTCATGCCTCGTCATTTAGGGCTTCACTGACATATTTTGGCTCAAACTGAGACACAAAATAATGATACACACCATCGTGAATATATCCCTTTTCTATTACCGAGGCATAATCAGCTGAGTATAGCTGATTTCTTGTCTGAACTCCTGATCTTACATCCCCAATGACATTGTCCAGAGGATGATAGACATGTAAGCGTGATCCAGGAGTTGTGGGAATGACTACCTCATTATCGAGATTGTGAAGTCTTGGTTCCGGATTTGAGGCAGTAGGAGTTTAAGGTTCTGAAGAATCAGAGACATCAACATCAGATGCTTGTGGACTTGCAGTAGTAGGAACCTGTTCCTCCTGATTGCCCAGATCATTCTCCATGGCTTCATCGTCATAGGAGGAGTCACATACCTCAAGTGCTCCTCCTGAGTGACTAGGTGACTCTCCTTGTTGACCAAATGTTGTTAAGTCTTGTGAGGGTGTGTTTAAAACATAATACATCATTTTGGTTGCTAACTCATCTTTAGGAGTGGAGAGAGGGATGTTGATGGACTTAAAGAATCCATTATAATTGAAAAAGAATGCGGGTCCTTTGCCAACAGGGGGTGGTGTATCTCTGAACATCGATGTTGCACCACACTTCTACATGACCCGTGGAGTTGTTGTAAACTCTCTTATTCGGTATGTTGTATCCTAGAAAAATTCCTTCTTCAGCCTTCTCGCTGAACTTGCCTTCCTGAGTTTTCTTCAAGAGGGTGCATGGTGCGCCAAACGGTTCGAGGTACTCTAGATTAGGTTTACGTCGTTAGAGTAACTCGTAACACGTCTTATCATGACGTTTACCACTAGGACTCGATTTAGAGTGTAACATGAATTGGCAACTGCCTCATTCCAAAATTGGATGGGCAGTTTCGAGTCTGCTAGCATTGTCTGTGCTGTCTCTATCA
>BJCM01216219.1:0-13347 GCA_018326385.1 Flaveria bidentis | reverse complement strand
CATCTGGTCAAGTACCAATAGGCACTAAATGGGTTTTCAGAAACAAGAGAGATGATAGAGGCTTGATCATCAAGAATAAATCAAGACTTGTAGTTCAAGGATACACACAAGAGGAAGGAATTGATTATACTAATGTCTTTGCACCAGTTGCAAGACTTGAGGCAGTTAGGATCTTCCTTGCTTATGCTGCATCCAAGGACTTCACTGTCTATCAACTTGATGTCAAGTGTGCCTTTCTATACGGGGATATAAATAGGGAAGTCTATATATGCCAACCTCTAGGATTTGATGACCCACAACACCCCAACTATGTGTGTAAATTGGATAAAGCTCTGTATGGGGTGCCCTAAGCACCTAGGCTATGGTATGAGACTCTGTCTCAGTTTCTTCTGAAGAATGGCTACACTAGAGGTACCATTGAAAAGACTCTCTTCATCAGAAAGTCTGGAAAGGACATTTTTCTTGTTCAAGTCTATGCCGCTGACATCATATTTGGTTCTTCAAATGACCAAATGTGTAAGGACTTTAAGATCATTATGAAGAAAAGGTTTGAGATGAGTTCCATGGGAAAAATGGACTTTTTCCTCGGGATTTAGGTAAAGCAAATGAAGGAAGGGTTTTTCATTAATAAATCTAAGTATGTCTCTGACATCTTAGAAATATTTGAAATGAAAGATTGTAAGCCTGCCAAGACACCAATACCCAGAAACCATAATCTTTGTCCTGATCTTGTGGGGAGGATACTGATCAACATCAGTATAGGGCAATTATTGGTAATCTGATGTATCTCACAACCAATAGACCTGATATCATGTTTGCTACTTGCATTTGTGCAACATATAAGGCTACTCCAATGGTGTCTCACCTAACTGTTGTTAAGAGAATCCTCAGATACCTTAAAGGAGCCCCTAAACTAGCTCTCTAGTATCCTAGAAACAAGGATTTCAATCTCTATGGATATTCTTACAGTGACTATGGAGGCTGCAACATTGACAAGAAATCAACATCAGGAGGATGTCAATTTCTTGGTGGAAGGATCATCTCATGGCGATGCAAGAAGCAATCATGTGTCTCTACATCAACTGCTGAAGCTGAATACATTGTTGCTGCTAGCTGTTGTGCTCAACTACTATGGATTCAAAATCAGATGTTAGACTATGTATTCAACTTTATGAGTACTCCTATTCATATTGACAACAACAGTGTTATCTCCATTACTGAAAATCCGGTGAAGCACTCCAAAACAAAGCATAATGACATCAGGTATCATTTCATTAGAGATATTCATGAGAAAAATCTAATTAAGTTAATCAAAGTTGACTCAAATGAAAAATATGCTGATTTGTTCACCAAAGCTTTTGATGAACAAAGATTTAAGTATCTCATAACAGCTATTGGGATGATAAACATTGATTAACTTAATCTCTTTTGAAAACTTTTTTAACATGTAAATTTTATGTCAATACAATTTAAGCTCTGTTACAAAAGATCTCTCTAAAATTTTTCTAAGTGTAAATTCCTTCCGAAGAGAAATTAGCCCTCGGAAGTTATTTTCATATCTTCCGAAGAAAAATTTCTCAAAGGATAATTTTCTTCTCGGAAGAGTTTTTGGTCTCGGAAGAAGCGATTTATTACATATCAGATCTACTTCCGAAACTTACACACTCTCCATTTGGAAAGCAATCCTAACCTTCGGAAGCAAAGTTATTGCTTCGGAAGTAAGAATTGCCTTCGGAAGACAAATTACCTTCGGAAATGTTTTACACTCGGAAGAGAGATTCTACTATGTAACATAAATCTCTTGGGCCCCACACTTTAAAAAGCAAATATTTTGTTAATGATGTCGGATTATTTAACTAATTTTAACCTTACCGCCACTGTCATTTCATCCACTAAAACATCACACCACCTTATCCTAACTCCCATTACCGCCTTCCCACCCTCTTTTAAATAATCTCGACTATTCAATTTCATCTTCTTACTTGCAATTTTTACTGCCCTAAAAATTTTTCTCATCTCCAACTTTACCCAATCTCAAAATCATCTACTTTCACCTTTCTCCAATGGCACTTAACCCTCCGCACAACCAAGTCGCTCTTCTTGATTCTTCAAGAGATGCTGACTTCTTTGAAATCATCTCCTTTCTCACCCAATCACATTATTACACTGGTTTTACCGTTAACCCCACTATTTACTCCAACCACATGGCCGAATTTTGGGGAAATAGTCAAGCTGAAACCCTAAATGGGATTCGTGTACTGAGGTCCAGCATTTGTGGAAAGGAGTTGATCATCACTGAACAACTCATTAGGGAACATCTAGTGCTTCATGATGACGGTGCTCCTACTGAATTCCCTAAGGCAGATTTTGAAAACACTTACATCCTAATGGGATATGGTGGAGACATAAGCAGGTCGACAGTCTACAAGTTCAACTTCTCCTACAACTGGAAGTTCCTCCTGCAAATTGTCCTCCACTACTTGTCAAATAAGTCCGGGGGAATGGATTAAATCCCATATGAACTAGGATGCTTAGTTCGTGGATTGGTGAGAGGCCTGAGTTGGACCAGAGTATGCTTGTCTGTGCAGCTGCTCTGACTGTCCCTCAGATGAGGCCCACTACCTTCAAGACTTTGAAGAAGGTGTCCACCAACTTCACTGGAAGGTACACTACTCTACTTCAAGGTATGATTGAGCGCATAGCTCCTGGTGACATCCCTGTTCACCCCACAGATGATGAACCCACACCAGCAACCTTCACCACAATGCAAACACTACCTTCTCCACCCATCACCATCACATATCAAAGACGCCCCAAATGAACCCTTGTTCAACCTACTCTGATTGAACAAGCCCCTCCTGTTCAATCAAAAAAGACTAGAATAGAAACATGGGCTCCCACTCAGTAAGAGGTCTCTCCATCCTTCTCTTTTGACCTCAATTTGGGTTTTGAGTCTCCTCAGTCTCAAACTGATGAGCCCTATACCCAAACCAGCAGCCCTCAGGATGAGTATCTACATTCTTCTGAGCAGCCAACTAGGGACAGCCCTACCAAAGGCTCAATGCATGTAGTCATTGCCCAAGGTCCCGGGTCAGTAGGCTTAACCTTCCTATCTTTTACTGACCTTATCTTCAAAACTGATGAAGAGATAACATCTCTCCATGGCAATGAAGTTGATCTACTACACCCTCTTCAAGATCAACAGAGCCCGGAGAAATCCCTTATCTCTAGCCCTCATCAGCAACCTATAACTGAGGTGAGTCCCACTAATGTGTAGGGGACTCATGTAGATTCAGCTGCCACTACAGAAGGTGCCTCAATGGACCTTGTGAATAGTGGTAACATATCTCAAACTGAATCTGTGGCAACCGAGCCCTTTGATGACTCTGAAAGAGTCATCATTGAGTACGGGAAACTAGGGTGCCAAGAAACCACATCTGGTGGTGAGGCTGAACATACCAGGTATGTTACCTCATCTCCCCATGATTCTTCAAAAGAAGATGAGGGAAGCATGAAACTCCTCATACAAGATCTTCTATCTAAAGTCTCAAACCTTGAATTCTTGGTTAAGACTTTAGAAGAAAGGTCAGCCACTCAGCAACTTGACATTGACAATCTCAAGGCTAAACTAGTTGAGTAACAGACAGAGAGGTCTGTTAGGCATGTACCTATTCAGGTTTCATTGACTTCTTTCTCCAGCTCATCTAGCTCTCAAGATGATGCTACTAAAAAGGGGGAGAATTTTTAGAGACAAACATTTGAGGAACCACAGATCCAATCTTCAACTTCAACATCTTCTACTCCTATCATCACAGTGCCTGAGCCATCTCAAGTTATTCTTCAAATTGACTCAAAGATGCTCAGCGATCTCTATAGACTTTTCACTAAGTTTCTATTAAGATCCTCCACTGATCAGCCAAGCCCTGATGCTGCAATGATTTACTTCGGAGCATCAGAGCTTCAAAGGCTTACTGCACCTTCTACCACTGTGGAAGAAGTTGGTCAACCTAAGGTCCACATAGAACCTAAGATTCAATTCGAAGGGGAAATAGGGACTGATGGCCCAGAAACTAAAACAGTTGGGACAGAATCTGCTTCTCCTCCTATTTCCAAAGCTGAAGTTAAAGCCTCGGAAGAACAAGCTAATCTTCCGAAGCTGAAATGGAAGCTGCGGAAGGACTGTACAAAATGTCCGAGGAACTGATCATCACAAATGCAATCCTTGAAATGGCATCTGAGGTGAACAATGAGGACTTTCTTAATCTACCTCCATCCCAGACACCATCTCTGCATCTCTCACAATCAAAATCCACTCTCCAAGAACCACCACAGTCAGGCTCTTCAAAAGATAAAGGAAAACGAAAGATGACTGCGGAAGAGCTTCAGGAAGAGGAGAAGATTGAGAAACTCAAGAAGAAAGGAAGACTTCCAACTAAGAAGTTGCTAGCTGCCAGTACAAAAGTAGCTACAGCAAATCAAGAGGTTGTCAATAACAAGAAGAGAGAAGAGATCATTGACCAGCTTATCCAATTGCGAGCTGGCAATGAAGAAACACTCCTTCTACCACTAGAGGAGTTGGTGAATTTGGGAAAGCAACCCGGCTGAAACATGAAGAAGAAACCAGGTTGGCCTTGGAAAAAGAAGAAGAAGAACAGAAGGAAGTTGAATTGCAGCTAAAGAGAGACAGGATAAATTTCCTACTCTCAAGAGGCTTTAATCTTCAAGAACTCTCTCCACACAATGATGAGACGATCCTCTGGCTCTACAACAAAGAGAAGGATCAAACAGAGAGAGAAAGAAAGAAGGCTGCAAGAGAAAACACATAGGAGAAGAAGAAGAAGGAGGAAGAAGCTAGGGTCACTGCAACAAGGAAGCTCACTGAAAAGCCTGGATGAAAGACTATCTTTGGGCCTATGGCTTCTCTGGAAGGCAGGTGGTTCCCATGTCTGAGAGGACACTCCAATGGATTGTCAGTGAAATCAAGGCTGGCATCTGGTTGGGAAAAAGGAAAGATATGTACAAAAGAGTAAAGGGGATGACCTTCACTACAACCTCTCAACCACAACTCGAACCCTCACCCTTACCCTTCACCATTAAAACCGAGCCTTTCGCCCTTGAACCCACACAATTACCCACATCCACTCCCTCACCTCAATAACCCAAACTTCCCATCCTTCAACCTAAAACACTCGCCAGAACCTCTGAACCTCAACCTATCCAACTACCATCCAAACCATCCCCTCAGCCTTCTCAACATCTCTCTCTTGAGGAGTTCAAGGCAATCAAAATGAAGCTCGCCAACTATACTACTTTGAGTGAAGTATCTTGTGAAGAAGACTCTGTCAACATCACCTATGTTGATGGATCTTCAAGTTCCCTCATAAGAGATAAATTCCTTGATTTACCTAGAGGAACATTGGACCAGGCTGCTAGACTTCTAGGCCTCAACTCAGATTTATTAAATGATGAAAAGAAGAAACTTAGAAGGAAACTGGTGACTCTGCTGGATACCAAGAAAGAGGACAAGATTCCCAGTCAGTCTCTTGTGCCTAGAAAGAAAATAATCCAGTGGAGGTTTGATGAAATTTCTCAAAACTTTGTTATGGAATGGGAGAATGCTGAAGTCAACAGACTTAATGCAACCACTCTACTACACTCCAGCAGGTTTGATATTATTAAGTTATCAGAGAAGCCTTTCTCCAACCCCTCCAACTATAAAACTGTTGCACTGATCAGAAATCATCTCAGCGGTCTTCATCTAGCCGAGCTAACTGCAAAAGCCAATATTGAAGAAGAGTTGAAGTTGAGAAGACAGGAAGACAAGGAAAGATCTTCCTTGTTAGATGGGAATATGATTACAGTTCCCATCAACTAACTCTTTTCAGAGGGAAACAATAGAGGGTACGTGTCATCCAAGGTGACAGACTGGACTTCTTGTCTACCAAGGATCTATACAAACTTCTCAGCACCACATCAGGGAAGAACAAGGAGACACACAAATATTAACTCTCCTTGGTGCTGAAAGTTTTGAGAAGTAGAGAGAAGTTTTGGTAGCATCAGCCTAGGGGGAGTTTTTTGGATCAAGAAGAAGGCTGGTGCAACCAAAACCAATTCACTTAGACAATTTTGGTACTACATGCAAGGGCTTCCGAAGCTTAGCATGGAACTTTCAAAGGTTGTAGAGTTCTTCCGAAGACAAAGTGAATGATAGACTTCCGAAGACAGAACTCTACTTCCAAAGTCAAGTGCATACTTTCGAAGATCAAGTCTTAGAAAAAAAAACCTAAAGACTACTTCTGAAGTATGATGAAAAAAAGAAGTCTCCAAGCCTTGGAAGAAGTAACCTTTTCCAAAGTATAAGTGGCTTCGGAAGTACTTACTCTTCCGAAGCCATTTAACCTTTGGAAGACACTGCTATGAACCAGTGGACACAAGTATGGTCTCTGACACTCCACTGCATACCTCTGATACTGCATGGCTTCTTCCTAAAGAGTCATGTTGTTTACCATACTTTATTCCACTGTTTACCTTTTTATGATAGTACATGTTACCAACTTTAGTTGGTGACAAAAGGTAAGTCAGGGACATGTCCTGACTACCATATCTCAGATAAGACCTTATCCGAGATACCTTAAGCTATAGTCTTGTAGTATAGGCTTTAGCTATAGGATCCCAGCTGGTATCAAAGTATATCTGGCTGTAGGTAGTATTATATATAGGTTCCCTTTGTTACTCATTCCACACTGCTAGTAAGAGTCTTGTATTATTGAGTTGAGAAGCAATATATAAAAGTACCTTGAAAATTCCTTCTTGTGTTCTTTATTACTTTCTATATTGTGATCAACTCTTACTGATTCTATCCTTACCCGAGTGTTATTCTAGGTGAGTTTGAGAAAAAAAACATTGTGTTAAGTGACAAATATCGATCCTGCATGAACCATGCTAATGGTTCAGTCGTACGATTGGAAACCCATAACCTATAATTATCACCTAATTCATGGAAAAACATAACACTTAAAGAATTTCGACACATACTCATAACCTAGTCATCCAGAGTGTCCATAAAACCTACTCCAAGTTCATAGTTCGTTCCTGATTGATTTCTAATCAATTCTTAACGTTTGTTTCATCGTTAGATCGATCGGGTTGTCGTTCTCACTTATTGGATCACCAATAAAATATGATTCCGCACTATTTGATCCGATTTCACGCATAATCAGTTAGTACTCCGCATGTACACGGTCCTAACATTACTATTAGGCAAGTAAGCTTTGAAATGTTAATTTTATGAAAGAACTAAACTACAATCTGTTGATCATGTCTTGGCTTGAGACCTTTACTTATCATTAACGTATTAATTATGTTTTTACAATATATAAATGGGTTTTGTTTCTTGAAACAAAATATAAGACTATGAAATCATTCATTTTGAAAGTTTAAAGTGATTGCTCAAGATATCTAATTCACACATCCAACCATACTATCTAGGTGTGAGAATGATATTCTCAGTTGAAGTGATTAAACTAGGACCGAATATGATGATTGAGTCGGTGATTATATGGTGGAATCATATAAACACAGAACATTAAATGCAAGAACAACTCATAAATGCTCTTTGTATTAATTGAAGGGAACGGTTACAATGAATTCTAGGGTTTGAGCATTAAACAGTAAAAATACACCTTTTGAGCATAAGAGTAAACAAAATATTCTTATTGTCTAATGTTAGTCAATAGTCACATCACATATGAGGATTTCTATTCTATTTATAGGCTGATAAGATACCTTTACAAAAAGACTAGATTACCCCTGTACTATAATCTAATCTAAATACAAAAAATCTTCATTAGATGAGTTGATCTTCATTAGCATTTGTTTTCTTCTATCGCATTAGTTTTTGGTCATCAGCATTGACAAATACGGATGAACAAACACTTGGCGAATTTGTTATTGAGCATCTGCATTAGTTAATGCGGAATTACAATTCCTTGTCAACATTTGTTCGGTTGTCCGCATTTGTTAATGCAGAAGAACAAATAGTTGATAACCCATCTCTATGAATTAGTAGAGATCCTTCCACATCCACCTCTAGCTTCACAATATTCCCAAATTACAAAGAGTAGTCTACTTCCTCCTCTACTCTCTCTTGGCTATGATTCTATCATAATCCATCTTCGGAATCTTTATGCACTTTATGAAGATGTGCATGTGTGCTTCTCCTAGTTTGTTGTTTATTTCTCTGAGGTGCCTGGTGTAAATATGGTGGATATAGGACTCATCTATCAATCTCACCTCATATCCACTAAAGATTCTTATCTCAACACCTTCTTTACCTCCCCACCTCCTTTCAATCACCAACTCATAGGTCTTTTCATCATAATAGACATTAGAGATTGGTTTGGAGCAGTGAGTTCCTGCCACCATTTTTCTTTTTAGGACTCAGTTGGCTTCACCTTCAGTTGTAGGGAGACCACTTCTTGTATTGCCTTGGTCTTTTTCTTCTCAAGGGGTTGACAAGGGACCTATCTTTTCTCATACAGATAGCCTTGAGAGATTTGAAGTTATTTTCTTTTTTAACACTCTTAGAATGTCTTCAAACTCATAACCCCTGACCATAGCCTTCTGATTAATCAGCCCCAGATTGGCCAGTTCTTTTAGATCATGAATTCGTAGGGAGTTCTCTAGAGTAGTATACTCATTGAAGAATTGAACTAACCTTGAGATCCTTTTAGAACATATTCCAACCACTATCATACTTCCAGGAAATATCTTCTAATTAGTCTTTTCCTAGGGAGTAGATACACCCTTTATCATCTCTGCAGTGGTGAGCCCTTTTTGAAGCTTTAAATGGGAAGGCTCTACAAACCACTCAGGATTTCTATGTAGAATAGGTGCCAAAGAGTCACGATCTCTATGGGTGAGCTGGATGTCTTGGGTAGATACCCTAGTTCTTGGTTTCTGGCTAATAGTTTCTTCCTCAATCTTTTTCAACCTTTCCTTCTTCTCATTTATCATTCTAAGGATTGTAGCCCTTAGAGAATTTGTCTTCATATTACCATGCTTCCTTTTGGTGAAACCTTGTTCATATAGATAGTCCTTCATTTCCCTATTAGTCATTCAGTAAGGATCAAGATACAATCATTGAGGATCTTCAGTCTGCTTGGCCTTAGAAGAGAATTTTACCAATGGAGGTTTGGATGCTTGAGTCTTTTCATACTCAATCTCATATGAAAGGTCCAACAGCTTGTTTAGTTTTTCTTCTTCAACTTTCATACCCTCATAGGTCATCCCAAATACCTCATCTGCATCATAGCCATGATTGACGAGAAACATAGCCTTCACCATCTGGTCATCTATTTTGGCTTTCTCCACCATCTCATCTACTGAAGTCTCAACCTTAACAGGGCTTTCCCTAGCTATTGGTTCATCAACCACATAGCTTCCCTCTATCTCTCCTTCTTCAAGATCAATAAATTTTTTCAGTTGTGCCTCAGCCTTTTCATGCCCATCTAAGAATTTAGCAATGGCTGCAAGGCTGCGGGGATCATCTTTTTGTATTTTCTTTACTGGCTCTTCTTCTTCTATTGCTCTTTTGCCCTTTTGCATTTTCAGAAAGGTATTTTCTCTTTCTGGTTATGTTTGTACTCTTGGACTAGAAGAGGTTTCAACCATTTCAACTTCTTGGGGCAATTTTTCGGCCTCTTTCTTTTTAGTTTCAACTTGTTTCTCTTTGAGCTCAACATTTGATTCTTCTTTTTGTTTTTGTTCACCAAAGAGCTTTCTAATCAACTCTTTTTGCTCATCAGTTAGTGACACAACAGGTATAATCTGAAGACTCAATTCCTTCTCAATTGGGATAGGAGATTAAAGAATAATCACAATTGGCTTAGTTTCTTATCTTTGATCTCCAATAAAATCCCATAACTCATCATCAATTATGAAGTCTTCAGTAGTAAAGCTATCAAGAGCCTTGATCATATTACTGAACTCAGATTCTTCAGTGTGTGATTCTTCATGATCTTTGCTTGTATAGACTATCATTGCCAAGCTTTGTGTTAGGATAGTGTATTGGACGAAATACGAATCGATAAACGTGTATACCAACTCAAATAGTGCGGAATCCTATTTGATTGGCGATCCAATCAGTGAGAACGCATGTAGAAACAATTGTAGATTGAATCTAAACGTTAAGAACGATTGGTAATCGATCTAGTGCGATCTATGAACTTGGAATAGGTTCTTAGATGTCTCTAGGCGGCTAGGGTACGATTTAGTACGTAGTTATTTGAAGTGTTATGTTTTTCCATGATTTAAGTGGTATTTATAGGTTAGGGTTTCTCATTCGTGCGACTAAACCATTAGCATGGTTCAGTGGTGCGATTGAGTCAAGCCGTTGATCCATTCGCACGACTGAGTGTTCAGTCGTGCGACTGAGTCAATCTCATGTTACAATCATGCGACTGATCTGGTTTCCTGGTTCAGTCATGCGACTGGTTCATTAGAATGAAGTTGTTCATGCGTATGGTCCATTAGCATGGGCCATTCGCATAAGAACTTCATATGACTAAGTTTGAATATATTTCTCAATCATTACATTATTAAGATTAATTTAAACAACCACAAACCTATATAATTAGTTCAATATGAGTTAATAAATAATAAACATTCATACACTGAAACATTAAACATTAAGATCATTCATCACATAATCTATTTCATTCAACTCATATATTTCATTTACATTGAGGACATGACAGACATATTACATTAAGATCGTAAACTAGGTATATATGCATCTACAAACTCCCCCTTGGACCTAGTTTCTATCATTGTCTGGCATCCTTCTTTAGCTCGTCAAACTTCTTATGCCTCTCCTCAACTATGACTCCTGCGTGTATCTCAAAAGCAAAGTAGAGTCTTATCACATTCTAAAATTCGAGGGCCTGCACAATATTCTTCGGATCATAGAATAATGGCCACCTGTATAAAGTATAAACATCATTAGTTGACAGGTTGGTTAGCCACATCGGGTCAAATGCCCTGATGGTCTCCAATTGGCGCTCTTTCTGTAATACTATGACCGCTTCTCCTGTTTGCCAGTCATAATACCACCACTTGAAGTGGAGAGTGAAGTCCTGTGGCATTTCCCTTGTGGGAATCTTTGACATAGTACAAGGAGGACTCCACTTCAACACCAATTTGGGTTTCCCAGTCCTTGGGTCCACCTTCGACTTCCGAATGTACCTCGTAGGTTGCTGAGGCTTGAAGTTAACCCATCGTGTGTGGTATTCTCTCTTCAATGCAGCTTCAAACTACCAGAACATCTTCCTGGGATCAGCATACAACAGGTTCAGGTGTGCCAACTGGTTGAGCTCAAAACCGGGGAGAGTCTTCAGATCATGTGGAAATCTGAAGTACTCGATTCCCTTCTCCTGCTTCACAGCATATACATTTAGATCCTCCAAGTAAGCCCACGCTATAATCTTGCCAGACATCTTTAGATGCTTCTTTACTCTGTAGAGCTTGGTGTAGGCCCTCGGTTTCGGCGCTGTGCGCTGGGCACGGATCTCTACAAAACAAGCCCCCCACTAAGCCTTTTTGCTCTCAACATCTGCATCCGAGGCTTGGGCTTGGCTATCAGATTTCTCGGTCTCCCTTTCCATCGTATCCAATTTAGCATACAAACCACTATCGAGTGTGTCACCAAAATCGGGAACCATATTTCTCTCTCGATCAGTATATTCAGGATAGTAATGTGTTGTGACGTCTTCAATCTCTATCTTATGAACATCGTGGAGCTCGTCATCACTAGCAACATCAACGGTAGGGGCATCTTTGACCAATTCAACCGGAACATTTCTGCCAGATGCTCATCAGTGAGGTCATGGATGATTTCTCCTTCTTCAGGAGCATAGCTCACTGACCTCCTGACTATCCCTTGTAGATCAAGAATCATAGTGAACTGAGTCTTGATCTGCTGCAGGGGAGCAACATCATATTCATCTCTTTGAAAGTTTGGATCTGCTTGATTTAAAACATATAATACAGCATTCATTAGTAAATAATCAAGACAGTAAACATTAAATATATACATAAACATTCACGCACATAAGTTTAATACAATATTCAAGTACACATGATATAAATTACATAAAAATCTATGCATTACATTTGTCCTGAATCATGTAGTCCTCTGCTGTTGGGGCTGATGTCGAGGCACCCTGATCTTGATTTCCTTTGGTCCACCTCTTATTAGCTTCTTGGGCACCCGAAGCAGATGGGTCTCCTTCTTCTTCATTGTCTCCTCCATACACATCATTGCCTCTATCTGTATCATCACCTTCTTCATCACCATCATCATCATCATCACTATCATCATTATCTCCATCATCACCATCTCCCTCTCGGATCTTCAGAGGCTTATCCTTTGTGCCCTTAAGTTTGAGCAGGATGGTCCTCTTAGCATCCTCAAACTCCTCAATCTTCTTAGAAGATAACGCGTTCTACTCCTTGAGTTAGGTAATGTCTAGACTCTGAGCAGCCATTTGTTGAGCCTGCTCCTCGATCTTATATGACTGCTGAGAGATTTGCAGTGATTATGCAACAGTAAGCTCCACTAACTGTCGGAGCTGTGCAGTCTTCTCGTCATCGGCGGCTAACAACTTCAGCACCATACGGTTTAGTGTTGAAAGCTGTTCCTCTACCCCACTGGGAGATAAAGAGGATATGGAAGGAAAAGATGGGTGATATGATGGTCTTCCCTGGTGGCTAGTGGTGGTGGTGGTGGCAGTGGTGAATATGTGTGGTGGTATATGTGTGGGTGGTGATAAGTGAGTTGTAGTGGTGGTGGATGTGATATGGGTAAGTGGTGGAGTGAGTGTGGTAGTGGTGTGTGAGGTGGTAGTGGTAGTGGAAGGTGGAGTGGTAACAGTGGTGGTGGTAGTGGTGGAAGTAGTGGTTGCGATGGTAGATGAGGTAAGGGTGAACTTCAGTCTCTTCCCCTTCTTGCCATAGGGGTGAGCCATTCTCTTCTTCCTTGTGCCTTTAGGCACTATGGCTCCCCCTTGGCTGCTGGGTGGTTCCAGGGTATATGAGGGATCTAAAATAGTAGCAGCAGCATCCCCAGACTCCCCTTGGCATCCACCAACCGCCCTTAAACCTTTCTCTGTGGCAACCACCCTGCTGCCCACAGTCCATGCCAGAGGCTCTACATCACTCTCCTCCTCCTCATCAGGAGGGCAAAAATCCTGATGGAAACTAGCGGTGGTGGTTTCTCCGTGAGTGGGTGGTGGAGGTATAACATGTGTAGTGCTGGCCCTAGAAGTAGCGGGCCCAGAGTCTCCACCG
>BJCM01216216.1:0-14637 GCA_018326385.1 Flaveria bidentis | reverse complement strand
CTTTAGGTTGGGGAACCTGCATAAGTACGTTGAAGCTGAGCAGGTGGCTGCGGGTTGGCCCCCCTGGCTCAGTGCCGTTGCTGGTGAAGCTATTCAGGGTTGGGTGCCTCTCAGAGCTGAATCCTTTGAGAAACTGGAAAAGGTATGATTTTGATCTCACATATACACATACATATTGTGTTCGAATGGGTTATAGTTTTTTGTGTTTTGGGGGTCAAAGATTAATAAATGAATAAAATTGGTGTTTGAATGTGATTATCTGATGAATTTGGTTGCATAGGTTGGTCAGGGTACATACAGCAGTGTGTTTCGAGCTCGAGAGCTCGAAACAGGGAGGATAGTGGCCTTGAAGAAGGTTCGTTTCGACAATTATGAACCTGAAAGTGTGCGGTTTATGGCTAGAGAAATCGTGATTCTTCGAAGGCTTGATCATCCTAATGTTATGAAATTAGATGGGATCATAACGTCTAGGTTGTCATGTAGCATATATCTTGTTTTTGAATACATGGAACATGACATTTCAGGCTTACTTTCTTGCCCCGATATTAAATTTACCGAATCACAGGTTAGTTTTCACAAATTCATGTTATTTTTCATAAGTTTATGGATCTTTAAAGGCTGACTTTTGTGATTTGAATGATGAAACAGATCAAGTGTTACATGAAGCAGTTGTTATCTGGACTTGAGCATTGTCATTCGCGTGGTGTGATGCATCGCGATATTAAAGGGGCGAATCTTTTGGTAAATAATGAAGGAATTATTAAAATTGGCGACTTTGGGTTGGCGAATTTCTGTAATTCTTTGGGTGAAAAGAAACAACCATTGACTAGTAGGGTTGTGACCTTGTGGTACAGACCACCTGAACTTTTGTTGGGGTCAACTGATTATGAAGCTTCTGTGGATCTATGGAGCATTGGGTGTGTTTTTGCAGAGTTGCTTCTTGGTTCTCCAATTTTACAAGGAAGAACAGAGGTATTCACTCTCTTTGGTTACCAAAAGTCAAACTAACTACTTTTGAACTTCAAGATAACTTCTAAAGTATGATTTATACGGAAAACTGTATGATAGATGTAGTTTGATATGTAAGAATCTGTCATCTAAAACCATTGTTCTTGAAAATATTTTACTGGCTTTTTACAGTTTATAGTTCAAAAATCTCTATTTTGAACTCTTAAGAGTCAAGAAAGTGTATTTGGCATCTCGAAAATCTGTTAAAAGTTATTTGAATTGATATTGATTAGAGGTGTCTAACAGGTGGAACAATTGCACAAAATCTTTAAGCTTTGTGGCTCGCCACCGGAGGACTACTGGAAAAAGTCAAAGCTTCCTCATGCCACATTGTTTAAACCACAACATGCTTATGAAAGTTGTCTTTGGGAGACTTTTAAAGACTTGCCAAAATGTGACGTGGAACTTATTGAAACCTTGCTGTCTGTGGAACCATATAAGCGAGGGACCGCCTCTTCTGCTCTTGCATCTGAGGTACCACATTAAATAATTTTGTGAAGTTGTCATTTTTTGACTTTGAAAGATAAGATGTTTATTCAAAACAGATACAGTTGTGTGTGTAGCTTTTGAATAAAAAGTTCAATTAGCAGGTTAACGCTACAATAATCGGTTTAACTAGAAGAAGAATTCACATTAAGAATGTAAAAGTATGGAACAAATTTAATTTAGAAAATAAAAAAATTGACACTTTAAGGTCAAATGAGCAGACAATTTTATCACCTATATGCAAATTTGCCTTGGGATACAACTTGATATGATTTTGAAACATTCTTTGACGTGCCACAACAGTATTTCAAGACAAAGCCGTATGCTTGTGATCCATCAAGTTTACCAAAATACCCTCCAAACAAAGAGATCGATGCAAAACATCGTGAAGACGCAAGCAGGTAACTACTTGATTGCAGTCTGCATGACAAACTGAATTCAGGACAGAACCCTTTTCGTATTTGATCCAAATAACCGCCATTGAGAAAAAGATCATGTCTTTTGTAGGAAAAAGCCTGCTGGGAAAACTCACAGACCTGAAGTCTCAAGAAGGTTAGCCAGAAAACAAAATGGCTTGACTAAATTGGCACCAGAGGAGGTCTGTTTCTATATCTACAAAAAAAATGGTCTGTTGGTTGTTTTTGATCTAATGTTTTGGTCAATTGAACATTATTTACAGAGTTTACCAGGTCAAAGTCAAACAAGACTTAAAGTCAGCGGAAATAGTTTAGATAATAAGAGAGGAGGAGATCTAATTTTGGGGTTTGAGCTACGAAAACCTTCTATAAACACAAAAGATGACCGTTCACACACAAAACATGCATCTCAAGATGACATTCCATTTTCTGGTCCCTTACAAGTTCCCGGGTCAAGTGGATTTGCATGGGCCAGAAGACGACTAGATGATTCTTTATCTGTAAGGTCAAGAAGCCTGATTTCTGAACCTTCTGGTGCACTACATTTGAAGAACTTCGAGTCCAAATGTAATGAAAATCTTGACCGGACCAATTCCAGAGGTCCAGATGCCAATAGTCTGATAATTAAGAGCTGGAGCCAATTAGAGCAACCCGATTCATTTGATGCAGGGTCAGATGGGTTTGTCAAGAGAATGAGTATGGTAAGTGAGAAACTCTCTTGGGTATATATTTCCTCAATAGGTATGAAATATTAATATTTTGAATGTTGCATTACAGATTTATCAAGACAATGAAGAGAAGGTCGAGTTTTCAGGACCTTTATTGTCTCAACCAAATCGAATCGATGAACTGTTAGAGAGACACGAGCGCCAGATTCGCCAAGCAGTTCGAAGATCATGGTTCCAAAGAGGTAAATGCTTATTTACTAGATTTGACTTCTGTATACAACCATTGACTTTAGAATCAAGCTTTATGCCAACTGTTGTTTGTGCAGGGAAGAAAGTGGGCTAGTTAATTAGAGATGTTTCTATACAACAAGTCTTGAAGGTCCAAATGTTGTGGAAACTTGAAGATTATCAAGGGTCCAAAATCATTAACAGGTTCGCGGTCAAGTGAGCTTGTGGTTTGGTTCAATAGAGTACGTGGGTTGAAGGGTTTATGGTTCATGGATCATAATCTTCCTCAGTCTGATCTCTATTGTTGGTGGCCTTGAAAATTATTTTTGAGTTAAAATTTGATTATATTTATTAAATGATGTTGGGTATTTGATGTAAGGTTCAAACTCTATATACCCCTACCCATCTTTCCTCTATATAATACAGTATATGTAAAGGTTATTTAATACATTATTATTAGCACCATTATAATATTATTTTTTATATTGTATATATTTATGTGATGTGTATCTATCCATAAAATAGTGGTAGGGTTAGTGATATGTTTCTACATATATAAGACGGTTTGAGATGAATAATATTTCTTCACGACTCAAACAAACCATCCTTCTCCACCCGCCACCATACATCCATCAACCCTAAACCAACACCTAATGACCCAAACAAGCATTTCGAAACCTATGCAAAAGTTCAACCTACACACAACACAACCATCTCACCCGTCTCTATAACATATGCCAAAGCCTTTATGTACCTATTTGGTTACATGTTATGCAAATCGAGTTTAATGGTGTTGCAGGTTTGAGACTTAGGATTTGGTTTCATGCTTGGTTGATCGACTCATAATTAGATGCATGTGGCTTTTCTGCCATAAATTTTGAATAGATGGGACATTGAAATGCTATAAAGCAAGGTTAGTCGATGATTGATTGTGAGGACACTTTTAGTCCGTTGGTAAAACTAGCAAGACCTTTTTATCTCCCTTTGTGTCACTTATTATTGGTCAATCCATCAATATTGGACATCAAGAACACCTTCCTTCATGGAAACTTGCCAGAAACGGTCTTCATGCATTAAACGTCAGAATTTGCGAATCTCATAATTTAGTGTGTCAATTAAAAAAATCATTATATGGGCTCAAATAAACCCTCATCCTTGGTGCACACGATTTGCCACTTGCATTACAACTTAACTGTTAAGGAGTAATGCAAGGACAACTCTTTGTTCTACAAATATGTTCTAACATTGCCTTTTCATTACGTTATACGTTATGTGGATGACATCATTTTAACGACCTCAATCAACACATTTTAAAATATTATCAACACACTCTCATGAGAGTTTGCTGTGACCACTTGGTCTACTTGCACCATTTTTTAGTATAAAAGTTACAAGAAGTGAAACCAGCTTGTTTTTGTCTCAAGCCAAACACATCAAGAATATCGTAGCCCAGGCATCTATGATTGCATATACCTCATGTAGTTCAATAGGTCTGTTTATTTATGCATGAGCCTTATGATCTTTTCTATGCTTTTATGAAGTGAACCAGTAGATATGTACACGGTACAGTTGATTATGATCTTCGATGATTCCTTTGCCTATCCACGCATGAGTGGCTTATTCCGATGCGGATTCGGGTGGTTGTTTCGACTCGTGTTGTTCCTCTAGATGGTATTGCATTTTTCTTGGCAATAATCTTATTTCTTGGTTGTACAAACCCCAACAAACAGTCTCCTATTCAAACGCCAAAGCTAAGTATGCAAATACTAGGCAACTCTTATAGTATTTCAAAACTGGTCTGAGCATAGGCAAACCGTCCGCTCTATCTGAGGAAGAATACTAGCACCATTAATATATTATTATATATGTTGTATTTAAAAATTAATGTATACGACTTACATACTAAACAAAGAAAAAAAATTCAATACGAAATATATGAATTAACTTTATAACTTAAAAAGAGTTATTGTATCAACCTCAAAAACTATTAGTCCGCTTTAGTAGCTTCTGTACATTTCTTTGGCTATTAATGCATCTTCTGTAGTAATCAAAAATATCTGTTTAAACCATTTGAACTATTTATTTTTTGTGATGGTATCAGAGCACAATTACTCACTCTTGATCCAACCTTGTAAACCCGCTCCACATATCCGACACAAACGACTACAAAACAAGCAAAGAAAACCCCAAAACCGATTGGTGCGATGCGGAATGTCTATATTTTGATAAAGATGTTTCGCACAGATTCAGTTTTAATTGGTTATTACTAATACTAAACCACACACAAAAAACACAAATGTACCTATCGTGTGGTAGTATAGTGATGGTAAGAACCGAGTATCAATTTATGGACACACCTAGCCTACTTAACAATCTTAATATTTGACTATCAGATTTGGTTTTGTTTGAAAAAATAATAAGTTGCATTGATAATATTTTTAGACAATAATTGAAATAAAGTAAAAATAAGATTGAAGCATTTGGATTTAAAACCAAAGAATAAAGACTATCATCCTAATTAGATTACACTTATGTAACGTGATGAGTTGGTGATGTGATTAAAGATATTGATTAATGTAATTATGTGAGTTGGCGTGATTTCTTGTCTATCCGCTCCGCAGTGACTAGGATCATGTTAGGTTGAGATTTACGGCTTAGATCAAAGCCCTAGTAATGTAAGTAAATCTTTTGTGACCTTTTTGACATACTATTTCTGAAAACATAACTTAATGTTAAAAAGAGAATTGATCAAGTTCTTTCTTAACATACCATTGATTTTAGAAAACCATAACAATTACTGTAGATTTATCAGATTAATAAAAGGAAACCCGCAAATGATTAGAAAGTTAAGGTGATATGATTTCTAATGACCATTTCTAATTTATTAGCTATGGATTTATTATGAAGACCGGTTTCGCGAATGAAAGTTGATCATACGTTTTTCAGCGGTGTATGAGAATTACAGTCACAAACCATAAAGTTATAACTTTCCGTTCAAATGTAGATGCTACCCATCAAAAATTTTCCCAAGACCACCATAACATCAACATAATATATATCACACCATTAGTTCATCACAACTTACATAAGTTTTATTCACTTAGGATGATAATAAGAGTTTAGCTTATAATGAGCTTGAATATAACAACATATAACATAGAAGATAGATATGAAATAATCGGTGAAATGGAACAATCACACCAGTGATCCATAATGGATGACAGTTAGATGATCTCGAGATTCTTCTAAGTGTTGTATGCACCTCTCGAGCCTTCAAATGCTCTTGAAGACTTGATTCTTGAGAGAAATCTGCAGAGTAACTCTTCCACCAAAGCTTGCCAAAATGGTGAACTTAGGCCTCTATTTATAGACTTTCTAGAGTGTTTAAGCACGACCTCGTGCTAGTACAATGCTTACGAAAGTTGGTCGGATCGTACGTGCGGGTTGTGTCGGGCAAGACTCCATGCTAAATGGGGCACGACCCCGTGTTGGAGGTGGGGAACGATCCCATGCTTGCTTGTAGGGGACAATATTTTTTGTCTTGTCAGATGTCCAAACACGGGGGTTGTCACACCCTAACTTTAATGGCGGAATCATCGAGATGTGAGAGTTAAGATTGTTCACAACCATATAACGCTACCATTTAATAAAATTATTATTATCATAAGTTTCAAAAATGCAAATTACAACCATAAGTCTTAAACAAAAAATAAACATAATACAAGATAAATGATCCAAGACATTTTATTCATTTATCTAGGGCCAAATCCTAGATGTATGTAACTTCAAGAGATGACATCAAACTTGAGCATTTCCTGAAACATATTACAAATAAAAGGTCAACTATGAAAGTTGATGAGTTTCTATGGTTTAAATATACATAAATATATCTAAATATTTAAAAGTAATAATTCATGTAAATGGTTATGAATCATACAAGTTTATAGAACACATATATCAACAATCAAACATTGACTAAGAAAAAGATTACAAGTTTATAACGATTAGCTAAGTGTACTTGGTTCCCATGATAAACAAACATATGTCATCAGGAGCCAGCAATACATCGACTTTAGTACCAAATAGGCTTGTCAGACCCATAGATCTATGATGTCGTCAGGCTAACAATAGTTAATGATGGTTAACATATAATATATCTCATATAAATCTGTAAGGCACCGTTCCCGGGACGCTCACAGCTGGTCAATCATCGCACATAAAACGTATAATTATATTAACTTTAATAAAACATTGCAGCGGAAACATTTAAACAAACATTTCATTATATTATAATAATCGCTTTTGCAAAACAATAAAACATTCATTACAAAACATCATTCGTTCGCATTACAATGCAAAACATTATACAAAAGAATGCCATCCAAAATGAGCCAAGTAGCCGCCTTGTGCCATCCTCAGCAAACCATTACCTGCCAACTAGAAAATGCATAAAAAGTCAGCGTTGCTAAGTGAGTTTTGGTTTTATAAAACTTGATATTACCTTTCATTCATTAAAATATTTTCTTTACTATCACACGTGATCATACATCATACGTATATCAAGGTAGTTATTATCTTCTTTCATTTTTTGTTTTGTACATTTCGCACGTTTCGCACGTTTCGCACATTTTGTACTTATCGCACTTTTTGTACATTTATTATCTTTTCACTTCTATCTTGGTCTTGTCGTATGCTTAACCCCCCTCTTGAGCATAAAGCCATATCATCTAAGGTTAAGCGACAAGGACCCCATATCAGACATATCGCACATATCACACATATGAAGTAGTCACATAGACTAACTCCCCCTGTGTGTGAACCCTTAAGGGTTAGTCAAGATCGCACGCTGTAAACACACAGTTGAGCTAACAATGCTCAATGAGTTGTGAACCTCCTTTCTTTTGCTTGCAAGACTTTCATTCATTCATTATATTCCACTTTCATTATCTTAAATCTTCCACTTTGTTAAGATAATACTTTACGTTCATTATCTGTAAAGGCCCATTCCCGGGACGCTCATAGCTGGACGATCATCGCACTTAAAACATATAATTACATTAACTTTGCTAAAACCAAGCAACGGAAACATTTAAATAACTTCCTCATTTCATTAAAAAAATTCTTTTGGAAAATAATACAACCATCATTACATAATATCGTTCGCATTACAATGCAAAAATAGTAAACAAAAGAATGTCATCCAAAAAGAACCAAGTAGCCGTCCCGTGCTATCCTCAGCAGCATTTACCTGCCAACTAGAAACACATAAAAGTTAGCATTGCTAAGTGAGTTCTAGTTTTACAAAAACATAATATTACCTTTCGTTCGTTAAAACATTTTCTTTACTATTGTACGTGATCACACATCATACGTACATCAAGGTAATAATTATTATCTTCATCATCGTTCGTTTCGTACAATTTGCACGTTTCGCAAATTTCGTACTTATCGCACTTTTCGTACATCTATTATCTTTTCACTTCTATCTAGGTCCTGTACTTAACCCCCCTCCTGAGCACAAAGCTATATCATCTAGGGTTAAGCAACAAGGACCCCATATCGCACGTCTCGCATGTATGGAGTAGTCACATAGACTAACTCCCCCTGTGTGTGTGAACCCTTAAGGGTTAGCCAAGATCGCATGCTTTAAACACACATTTGAGCTAACAACTCTCAATGAGTTGTGAACCTCCTATCTTTTGCTTGTAAGACTTTCATTCGTTTATTCATTATGTTCCACTTTCATTATCTTAAATCTTTCACTTCGTTAAGATAATACTTTACGTTCAATATTACGATCACACCATGTAAAGTCACATCATAATACGTAGTAAGGAACATAAGAAAACATATCATACATAAGCATAACCTCATCATGCATCACCATACATAACATATACCATCACACTTAATCATAATCATCATGCATCATAAACATCATGCATCATGAAAATCATGCATTGCACATTCACATACATATACATATGCACCACAAGCATAAGTCATCATCAAACATAATTGATCCTCCACGGGACAGCGGGGGTTTGGGGGCGGCAGCCCCAACAGCGGGGTCTTAGGGGCAGCCCCTAGTGGGGTCCAAGGGGCAACGCCCCTGGCTGGGGTCGCGCTGATAAGCGTATATAGCATATTTCCTTATAGAAAAATCGATCTTCCGGTCAAGATCACTTAAAATATTGGTCATTTAAAGCGTATATTTAGTATGCATTCCCAGCCCCAAACAAGTTTAAAACCTTTAAAATAAGGGGTCTAAAACTCACCTAGACTCGATGAGTAGCTTCTCAATCAAGCTTTCAAAGCAAGGGTTGCACTACATAGCCTGCAGATAAGTTAACACTTAAAGGAGTTAATTTTTGCCTAATTTCGCTACTAATTTCGCTAGAAGCTCAGCAGTCACGCTGCTAGTTTCGCCAGCATCTTCGCTGGCAGTTTCGCTGGCATCTTCACTGCTAGTTCGCTACCGGTTTCGCCCAACTTTCATTGGATAACTCTATCTGCGAAACTACCTGCGAAACAGTAGTTTAGCTGGAAGACCCATAGTTTCGTTGGATGAATACATAATTTCGCTGGATGAACACCCAGTTTCGCAGAACGGGCTGAAAATTACGAACCAACCCACTTTTGACCCAAAACTTCAATCTTTTACATCTAAAACCTTGGTTTATCACCCAATAAGCTATATCTAAGCTTCTTACATGTTTTCTTACACAAAAATGTGAGTTTTGGGCGAATCTTTGCCACTTTCAAAAACCAAAGCCCTAGACTCCGGGTTTACATCAAAACGAAAGATTAAATGATGTTTCTTACCTAGATTCTTGGTGTTTTCTTGTTATTTGGATGCCCACAAATACCGATCTTCAACCTCGTGATCAACCGAGCCTTAAATCTTCAATTCTCTCCACATTTTCTCTCTACTCTCTCTCTAGAAATTAGGGTATTGAGTTGCAAATGAGAGCTGCTCAAGCTGATCCGTTTATATATACCGGGCGTTCCCGGGACCTTAAACTCGCCAAACACATATCCCGAAAAGTTAACTCTGTCCATACTCCATTACCTACTTATTTTTTTATATAATCCCCGCTAAGCCTATTATTATTAATTGGCTCGGTTAGACTTTATTTGGGACGTTACATTATCATAATCAAACCCCGTAAAGTCACATCATAATACATAGTAAAGAACATAAGAAAACATATCATACAAAAGCATAACATCACCACGCATCATCATACATAACATATACCATCACATATCATCATAAACATCATGTATCATAAACATCATGCATCATAAACATCATGCATAATAAACATCATGCATCATACGTTCACATACATATACATATGCTCCACAAGCATAACTCATCATAAAACATAACTGATCCTCCACGTGACAACGGAGGTTCGGCGGCGGCAGCCCTTGATAGTGGGGCCCTAGGGGCAGTAGCCCCTAGTGGGGTCCAAGGGGCAATGCCCCTGGCTGGGGCCGGACTGCTAAGTCAGCACGTAAAATTTTTATTTTAGAACATTTACATAGAACAATTTGTTATAGAAAAATCGATCTTCCGGTTAAAACCTCTTAAAATCTTGCTCGTTTAAAACATATATTTGGTATGCATTTTCAACCCCAAACTAGTTAAAAACCTTTAAAATAGGGGATCTAGAACTCACCTGGACTTGATGAGTAGCTTCTAAATCAAGCTTTCAAAGCAAGGGTTGCACTACAGATCTTGCAGATAAGTTATCACTCAAAGGAGTTAATTTCTGCCTAATTTCGCTTCCAGATCAGCAGTTTCACTACTAGTTTCGCCAATAGTTTCGCTGCTAGTTTCTGTTGATACATATGTACTTAGTTTGCGATCTTAATGTAATATGTCTGTCATGTCCTAAATGTAAATGAAATGTATGAGTTGAATGAAACAGGATATGTGATTGATGATCTTAATGTTAAATGTTTCAGTGTATGTTTCAATGTTTATTATTTATTAACGCATATTGAACTAACTATATAGGTTTGTGGTTGTTTGAATAAATCTTAGTTTAATGATTGAGAAACATATTCAAACTTAGTCGTATGAAGTTTTCATGTGAATGGACCATGCTAATGGACCAGTCGCACGACTGAACCTTCAGTCGTGTGATTGACTCAGTCGCATGCTTTAGTCGCACGACTGAACCATGCTAATGGTCCAGTCGTACGATTGACTAACCCTAACCTATAAATACCACTTAATTCATGAAAAAACGTGACACTTTCAATATTTCGACTCCTATTTGTTCCCTAGCCATCTAGAGACCTTAGAGACCCTGTTCCAAGTTCATAGATCACACAAAATCATATTGCAATCGTTCTTAACGTTTAGATTAATTCTAAGATTTATTCTACGTATGTTCTCACTGATTGGATCGCTAATCCAATAGGATTCCGCACTATTTAAGTTGGTATACACGTAAATCAGTTAGTACTCCATCGGTACACGGTCCTAAGTGGTATCAGAGCTTTGGCTTTAGATTTATGTGTGATTCAATCCATTTTGGCCTAAAAATCGTGTTTTTCACTCAAAAATTCAATTTTTTTGTGTCAAAAAGTGTTTTCGAAGTCTTCTAGTCATAAAGTTAACGTTTTTCATCATACGACAATTAGCGTTCGTAAGAAATTCGTGTTTTAGCGTCAAAGTGTTCAAAACATTCGTTTTTGCAAAAACAGCAGCCTTCAGTCGCACGATTGACTCAATCGCACGACTGAACTCATTCGCATCCTCCATACGCATGATTGAACTCAATCGTCTCGTTCATTCGCACAACTGACCAGCTTCATTCGCATAGACTCCAACCGCACTCTCCTTCCACACGACTGAAGCCAATCGCATGATTGAATTCATCCGCATACTCCATTCGCACGATTGACCCAATCGCATAAGTTCAATCGCACGAGTGGTCTATTAGTATAAGCAAAGTATTTGACTTAATTTTTTTAAGTTTACACAAATGGAAGAGCAATACTCAGCTTTTACTGCAGGAAGAGACACACGAATCCAGAACCTCTTACTTCTGGAAAATGAGACGGGGAATCACAACAAACCCCTTAAGCTAATAACGTTATACGATTACCCTCAACAGAAGCAGCGTTTTGAGATTTACTTAAATGGAGTTGATCCCAACCTTTGGGAGTCAATCGAGACAGAGTATGACATGCTAGTAGGAGCTGATGGAGTGAAACTGACTTTGGGAGGGATGAATGACACGCAGAAGGCAAAATATAATACAGAAAAGAAAGTGAATGCCCTGTTAACTCAGTCTATACCGAAAGATATATTCCATCAATTCTCTAAGAATAAACAGGCTAAGAAACTTTGGATAGCCTTGGAAAAACGCTATGATGGGAATGCTTCGTTAAAAGATCTAAAGGCAAAAGCATTGAAGAAGGAGTTTGACAACTTCTCTTCAATGGGTAAGGAAAGTCTAGATGATGTAATCGACAGGTTCTATCATCTTATGAGTGAGCTAAATATTCATGGAGTTAAAACGTCGATGGAAGATAAGGTTTCCAGTTTGGCTGATGGGTTACTAGAGAAGTGGGATTCATTTGTATCTAACCTAAGACAAAATAGTATTTTAGCAAAGTTAGATATAAATGATTTCATCCTGAAATTAAGAGAGGAGGAACTTAGGATGAAATACATGTCGCAGAAAGGAACTCATGATCAAAATCCTTCGCTTTACAACACCTCTTCTACAACAACCAGTTCAGGAGCACCCTTTCAGACGACTTTTGTTTCCAGTTCAACTGTCCTTCACAAACAATAACTTCTGGGTCTGACACGTCTGGGTCATCAAGTACCTAGTTTATTACACCAGAGGCTAATGCTACAAAGTTGAAGACTGAAAACCTCGGGAACATAACTGTGGAGGTGTCTAAAGAACACATGGATTTATTGGCGGCTGTGGTACACTCTTATGACGGGTTGGTTGTAGGAAAGATTGGTAACTGCCATCTACCAGACGAAGACTACGAACATGTAGATGAGAACGAGCTTAAACGTATGGACATAGTGTGGGCGTTAGCAAGTGCTGTCCAGAGGGTTAAGAAGTTTGTTAAAAAGACAAGACATAACTTGATAGCTACCAAAGACACTACGTTTGGGTTTGACAAGTCCAAAGTGACCTGTTTCAACTGTGGAGAGAATGGGTACTTTAAACGTGAATGTGTAAAGCCCAAGAAGACTGGCAACGGGAACCCGTTCTCGACATTCAACCGTCAGGATAAACCAACTGGGGGAGCTACATCGTCTAGCACTGAGACAAAGGCCTTGACTACTCAAGGTGATGAAGGGCAAGACTGGACCTTCAAATTTGTGCCTCCGAGAGAATCCAACATTGCAAAATGTCGAGGTGTTGGATTACGATACTAAAAGTGAAGATGATATCACAGTCAAAATAGCCATGTCAGAAACTGAAGAAGTTTTGAAAGTGCTCAAACTTGTGATTGAAAAAGATGACAAAACTACATGCTTAGAATCTCCAGCAGCTAAAGAGACAATCTCTGCACTGATGGTGGATTCAACTGAATCTTCTCAGGTAAGTTCTAAAGACCAATTCTTTGATAATCATGCTTGTTTTAAATGTAATAAATTTAGGGAAAGCATTGATTTGAAATTTGCTAGGTTATTAGATCATAATGATAGCTTAGTAAAGGACTTACAACTATGCACAGAAGCAAATCACATTTTAAAACAAAACGAGCACAGTTACAAAGAAAAAATAGAACTATTAAATAAACAACTAACGGAAACCGAAGTTGTGGCTTTTAACCAAGCAAATGACATTAATTTCTATTTAAACTCCCTTGAAGAAACTAAAAAGGAGAAAATAGTTTTGGAAGTCGAAATAAATTCTTTAAAACAAAACCAGCATAGTTAGACTAGTTCTTCACATATAGTTAAAAACTTGGTCAAAGAACGAAACAACGGGGAGGGATTAGGTTACAAAGTAGTTCCACCATCACATGAGATTTTGTTAAATATGAAATGTCGACCAGTAAACAACAATCTTAGTAAGGATCCTGTGGTGACCACTCCTCTAGTTAGTGATCCAGATTCCACGTGTCAAAAAATGGAATCTGCCACTAAAGAGAAGGAGGACACTTTGAAATCTAAGGGTAAAATGCCTATTGTTAATTTGGACGAAAAATTTAAAGAGGTTAATATAGAGATTAATGAAGAGGCTAATGGAACCTAACATCTAATGTCTATCCTGCATGCTGCACAAGTGCAACGAAGAAGAATGCTTAGGAAGTTTTACACATGCAACAGAAAATACTCTAAGTGTGAAATCTTTCGAAGCCAAGACCAATATCTTTCAAAGCCAAATATGAAGTCTTCCAAAGCCTCAGAGACAAAGTCTTCTAAAGCTTCAACTCATGAAGACAGATTTCTGCCGAAGACTTTTAGTACATGCTTTATCTGATGTACTTTTCCATAAAGCTGGACACCTTTCCGCTGCACATAATGAGTTGGTGAAAAGGTCCATGCTTTTGGTAACTATACATTGAGGTCTTAAGTTTGTAACTTTCTACTTCATGTACTTTATCCTTTTTGTAATAGATAAGGATGTGAGCTATGGCATGTTATAGTCACAAGTCAAAAGGCAATCTGCCATTTGACTCTACAATTGATTTTGTTTGTGTCTAGTCAATTGTATCCAGCTGGCTTTCAAAGTATAGCCGGCTGTAGGATGTAGTATAAGTATCTCATGTTCTTGTATCTTTCTTTTATGCTTTGTAACACTTGTAATAGAACATAGAGAAAGCAATAT
>BJCM01216214.1:0-11142 GCA_018326385.1 Flaveria bidentis | reverse complement strand
TGTGTTTTGCATTTTATGAAAAGTTAGACTTTAAACTCTTTGTGTTAAGTTTTTAACTTGAAAATATAAAGATATAAAATAATAATTTTCATTATATACTTTATCTCTACAAAAACACAAGATATACGAATAAATAAACACGTTTCCACGTTACGCGATAAACTTTCTTAATTAATATTTAAAACACATAAACACGTAAACATAACATCATAATCACATTAAGAACTTGATTATCACCCATTTAACATGATTAATTATTATTACGTCACCAACGTTAAACGACAACTAGTGTGTGCTCACGACACGTGTATGCAAAACTTAGCGGAACTAACGGAGTTGGATAACGTAAAATTACCGGATATCACAGGGGTGGTGGTGGGGGTTGCGCCAAAGCAGGAGGGAGGAGACAGGGAAGTAGGGGCAGTGGTGGAAGCTGCACCAAAGGAGGAGGGAGGAGGAGGATGCGACGGGGGAGAAGGGGTTGTGGTGGGGGCTTCGCAGGAGGAGGAGGAGGAGGCGGTGGTGGTGGTGGGGAAACCGACAGGAGGTGAGGGTGAAGAGGAGACACTTTTAGAGTTTTAGGAGGGAAAACAAAAAATTTCATGTTATAAGTGACCTAAAGAGCGGTCTGATCAAAAGGGGCGGACATGGACTCATAAGGGGCGCTTTTATCAAAGGGGGCAGGCCATGCACATAAGGGGTGGTTTAATCGTGTATAAGAGGCGGTTTTATGGTATTATAAGGTGGCATAAAGGAAGTATATATTAAATATTTAGTATCACATAAGGGACAGTTATAATACCGGCCCCTAAAAGTATACATTAAATATTAAGGGGCGGTTTAGAACCACCCCTAAAGGAAGCATAAAAGGGGGTTGAAATACCCACCCTTAAAGGTGCTTAATATTATTCCAATAGGACATAAGAGGCGGTTTAGAACCGCCTTTTTAACGTGGCTTAAAGGGCGGTTTTGATACCCGTCCCTAAATCTAACTTAAGGGGCGATTTCGCCCTATTTGTTCTCATTTAAATTTTTAAAAGGCTTTAAGGGTGGTTTTTTTTAAACACCCGCCCCTTCAAAAAATAAGGCCCGCCCCATTTGCTTCTTTTTGTTCTAGTGAGATATGCATAGTCATGAATAAATATCTTAGCATATATGGTTTTCTAACATGAAATGGTCTAGATATCCACAAGATCAAGCAAATAGTCAAGTTAAACAATCACACATAACCATTGAAGAACATTCAAACATTATTAAGACCATCAACATAATTTTCACCATAAATAACATGTAAATCCTTAATAACTAGCTAGGATCATCTAATCTAAAATAATATGTTAATATTTCATGGATTAGATCAAAAGTTAGCATTAAACTCATTATTGACAAATATATCTAACAAATCATTTACAATACACATGTCCTCACCTTGCATGTCATAGTGTTGAGTTATTTACATTACTATAATTATTGATATCATAAAAATGACATGGATATTTAACCCAAGCCGATTCCCACAAACAAGCCATGTGTGGATAAGATATACTAACATGGTTTTGGTACTTATACATAACTATAATAATTTTGATACAATATCCAACCATAAACTCATTCTAATCTCTATTACGTGCAAGACATCGTGTATATATAAACATTTGCTATAAGTAAATTGAAGCTTCACATTTTAATGCCCTTGATTGGTTTGATAGAAACATTAACCACGAAATCCATCCTCTATTAGTTTATATACATTACACTGGCATTGATCCTTGATACATGCCTTGTATTTTCTGAATCCCACTAATCCGTAACATAATCACCTAATATAATTGACTTAGATGTTAGTAACACTTAATTCGTACTAAAATTATTTATGTGTCCTATTATCTGACCATGTTGATGTCCTATTATCTGACCTTGTTGCACATTCCTGTGTCATCCTCGGGTCAACCTTCTATGGTCAGGCTATAGTTCTAATCAACCATTTTTGTTTCATGTTAAGAGCCTTGTCGGTTTAGTTGCATTTAAAGTAATTATTTTAAGATCTTTGTATACTTGGTGTATCTACTCTTGGCCCTTAAAGACTTAAGGATTTTTCTTTTTAAGTTGCATCAAAGTCACCCCAACCATGTTTGTATCAATTAATTTGTCACATTCATAACCTTAAGAGCTTAACCTTCAAGAACTCTTTAACTTGAATTGCACCAAAGTCATTCATCCTTGCTATGTTTCAAAATATTTTCAAAATCTTTGAGACAGTTTCTCAATTAAACTGGAAATAGAAATGATTCATCAAATTTGGTGTAATGTTGAGCAAACTACCCTATAATATGCAATAGTACATTATACTAATCCATCCACAACCCTTGTTTCGATAATTTTGTATTGTTAAAATTACTATGAAAGGACTTTATCCTATAAGTATCCTTGGCTGGAAATTTTCATTCAAGTGAATCATGTAGTTTCTTTCACAAATTCAACATTTTGATAAACATCAAACAATGAGTTAGACATACTATTTAGGATGTGCCCACGATAGATGTAGTTTTCATTCACCTACTTTGATATCCACCTCATGTGCTTTATAGTTTTATTCTCTTGTGCATGGGTGTAATCAGGACATGCATAATCTTTATTGTAGTAAGGAGATCATGCATCTTTTTCTACCATCTAATTAGGTCTTGGTCTTTAAATTTCTTTAACTTACTAACTTACTCCTCATGTACTTCAACGATTTTCACTAGCCATGATTAGCAAGATACTTTAATCCGTGTAGCCTTTTTTGTATATATTATAATTCCTTATTAGACTTCTAAATCAAGTGCAGCTCTTTCATGTAAATCCATAATATAGGGGCTGAAACATTGTATTGAGCTATCTTACTCTTCATGAGATGACTTGATAGTTGATAGTTATAACTCCAAAACTATCAACTTTTTATATTAACCGAAACAACAGACTAGTAACAGAGTTACTACTAACATTAAGTTATCAATTGAAACAAAAATACTCCTAAATTCAACTGTTAGTAGTAACCAAGTTACTATAGTGTATGGCTTCTATTGAATTTTATGGTTGCTAACTATCGTGGTTTTTTAATAATGACTAAAATCATTGTTGATGCTTAATTACTATTGAGGCATCAATAGCTATTAAAATAGTTAGCTTCACTGCAAGCAAGGGCTATTACCCCTAGGACCTAGCTACTAAAGGCGCTTCTTCCACCACTTGTCACCAAGAGGTCGGGTCTTCACCCACTTGAACTACCGAGGATTAAAAGTATCATAAATACAAACAACCTTGACTGAGTGTACACTCCACACCTCCTACTTATATCAATATTTAATTCTAATTTATTATTTTATCTATAATAAATCCAAATATATAAAATTAAAGTTGAAAACACTAAAATCATCAACATTCCTAAACATCATTAGAGTTTCTTCCTTCACCATTAGTTATTTTTACATTTGTTTATCGCACATCTCATGTCAACTTATACCTTTTTTAGGAACAACTAACCCACACCAGAAAATCATCTATATTAGTTTCCCACTTACTATGGTTAATATTTGATTCCAAATTGGTTCTTATAGAAGGACTAACTCACTCACGCTCTACACATAATCACAAGGCACGCTCTACACATAATCACAAGGCTATATCAATCTGTTATAGAGAAAGATCTATACTGTACATTATGATACCACTAGTTTTGACTCAATGTTAAAGAAAGAACTAACTTTTAACCACTCCTACCCCTTATTAAATAAATTTCAACCAAACTCATTCTAGCAGAGTTGGAACTAAATCATCGAATCTAAAGCCAAAAGCTAAACTGTAAAAGATAAACCTTACGCACTAAGCCTTAAACTTAAAACCCTAACCTATAAAAAAAGACCCTAATGGCTAACCCTTGTAGCTAAACCCAAAAATGTTAGTGTTCATCTAAACCCTAAAGGTAAATTATAAAAGATAAAGCTAACCTTGAATGTTAAAAGCTAAACCCTAAACTTTTAGATATTAACACTAAACCCTAAAAGTTGCACCCTAACACTAACCTTTGTAGCTAAACCATAAAATGGTAGCGTTCGTCAAGATGATTTCAACACCTCTTTAATGACTTCAAGTAGAGTTTGTTTAACCAGATTTAAAAGTGACTAAAAGTATTTCCTGTAAAGTCCTCATCACGATCGATTCTACATATTGTTGCACTTGATAATAAAACTAAGACGGATGTGTGCATGTGTGGCACCAACAAACTTCAAACAAACTCAATCAAATGATTACAATACTAAAATCGTTTACATCATTGAAGCTCGATCCACTGGAGGTGAGCTCCCCTCTGATGGCCTGTCACACAACTCTCTACTCTTTTAGCTTTTAAGCACTTTTACAAAATAAAACACACATAATGAAATACAAATAAAAAATATCTATATATACTATCTAGATGTTCTCGCATGAAAAACATTAAGTTTTCATACCACAACTCCAAGTTTTAACGCAATGAGAATTTATCCATAATTTTTCAGTTCTCACATCCTTGTCTTTCTCGTATGATTTGAACGTTTGCTGCTCACTTGATATTTTAATCCATAAAGGCTAGTTTATTACAAATTTCCCCTATGGATTATGATGTCAAGCAATATTCACTTCAGTCACTCATCTTTAAACATTTTCTAATTTTTAGGTATTTGTCACTTTAGTCTTCCCCCTCAACTATAATTATTTTGATTACTTACAACTTAAGATATATGATAAAGAGGTCCAACTTCCATTTTGGATCCCCAAAGAACCTAATTTTTCAATTTAATGACAAGATTCTTTGAAGATGAACTAGATCATTTAAAGTATTATTCCATTTAACAAAGATGTAATAAGCCCATATTTTTAGAGCAAGAATACCAAACAATTTTGATTCTTCACTTAATTAACTCGTTCGATCATTGTCTCCATTAGTAAGATAAGATAAGTCCACATTTTCAAGTTTCAATTCATGAACGAACCGAATCAAAGGTTATAGATATAGAATCTTGAACTTGATCAAACAACACAAAAACCCTTGTTTAAGTACCAAACTTTAAATTATCTAGTATCTTCTAGATATAGGAAAAAACACTTGTTCAAAAACCTTCATATTCTAATAAGTTTTTGCATTTGGATCATGTTCTTTCATTTTATGATCTTTTTGCAAAAATTGAAATCAGTCATGATTTTTCTATGGATGATGAAGTTTTTAACATGGTGAAGTTTTTGAACGAGAAAATTTTCCCAAATGGTGGTTATTGCTGCAAAGATTTTGCATGAAAATTTTCTCATGAAAATGTTTTCTCATAGAAATGTTTTCTCATGGAAAATTCCTCGCATGCACATTCTCCTATGAAAGTTCTCGTATTGAAGTTCTCGCATGGAAAAGTTTTCTCTCGAAAAGTTCTCTCATGAAAACGTTCTCGGTTATTTTTGCAAAGTTCTCGCACGATGCCGTTTCTCCTGTGAAAACATAGACCGAAATTGACTTTTATGTGTTTGAATCAATGTTACGGTCTCAAATCTTCGTTTTTCATCAAAAGTCGAAGACACCGAGCATAATGATGTTACAAAGCTGATTACACGTCTATTCACCCTCGGTTTCACCTTCTTCTCCTTCGAAACAGTCCAAAATTGATCTACACCTTTAGATCTTTAACCTTCATGTTTAACATCTTACACATATGATTTAAAATAAGTGTATCAAGAGCAACACCTTGCTCTAATACCAAATGTAAAGTCCTAATCGTGAATGATTCTAAATATTATTACACTTGAAAATCAAATTAAGACGAATGTGTGCATGTGTGATATCAATGAACTTCAAACAAACTCAATCAAATATTATTAATCAAATGCTTACAATATTAAAGGAATTTACATCGTTGAAGCTCAACACACCCGATGTGAGCTCCCCTAAAGTGGCATATCACACAACACTTTGCTCTCTTACTCTCAAAGTACTTCTACAAAATGAAACACAATACAAAGGAAAAACATCTATATACACTATCTAGATGTTCACGTGCGAGAACATTAACTTCTCATGTGGGAACCCCATGTTTCGCGCGATGAGATTTTATCCATTATCTTGGAGTTCTTGCATCTTTGCATGATTTGAGTGTTTGCTTTCCCCTTGATATTGTAATCAACAAAGGCTAGTTCATTACATTTTCTTGATTCTTTTTATAAAAATACTATTTTACATTTGAACTAGTTTGTATATTTTTAAAGAGTTTACTACATTGTTAACCCTTATTGTATGCCTATATTGTAGGTTTGTACTAACTTTTGATGAATTACATCTTTGGATTCAACTATTTGTAAATTCATGACACTTATGGTCCTTGAGGTTGATATCGATTAGTTTTAGGCATTATTTTTACCAAGATGACACTTATAACATTGTATAATAATAATAATAATGATAATAATAATAATAATAATAATAATAATAATAATAATAATAGTAATAGTAATAATAATAATAATAATAATAATAATATTATTATTATTATAATTATTATTATTATTATTATCATCATTATTATTATTATTATTACTATTATTAACATGACCCTTCTACACATATATATGCTCATATGACCACCATCAACATTTCCCACACATCACCGCGACAACCCTATTATCACTATCATTGACAATTATCGACCAACATTATCTCCAACACACCACCAGTGTAACCTTACCATCACCATAGCAGACCACTATTGACGACCACTATCACCATAACTGCTACTGACCACTATCACCATAATCACTTTTAACAGTCATCACCATAACCACAACCATCACTCAATCACCCTCACCAAGGTCTACTACCGTACCAACATCACCATAACCGCCGTTGATCACAATTAGCATACCACCACCATCGCCTTCTAACCCTACTACAACTATCAATAACCCTTAACCATAATCATTCTCCCATTGCTTTACCACCTTGGTATAATGTACCATACAACCGTCGATATAGGTACGTCAAATCTAGGTTTGTGATAGGTTTCATTAGATCTGGGTACCCCCATCAAATCTAGGAGGATAGAATCTTGGTTTTATTAGATTTAGGTACCTTAACTTAATATATAGGTTTGCGATATGTGTAAGGAACTAGCCTTTATGGATTACAATATCAAGTGAAAAGAAACAACTTAAATCACACAAGAAATACACGAATGTGCAAACTCCAAGATGATGGATATAGATCTCATCCCGTGAAAACTTAAAGTTGTCGTCAGAGAACTTAATGTTCTTGTGCAAGAACATTTGGATGATATATATATATATATATATATATATATATATATATATATATATATATATGTTTACTTTGTGTTTTATTACATGTGTTCATTTGGTAAAAGTGCTTTGAGAGTGAGAGAGCAAAGAGTTGTGAGATAGGCCACCGAGGGGAGCTAACCTCTAGTGGATCGAGTTTAAATGATGTAAAATCCTTAGGTATTGTAATCGTTTGATTAATACTGTTCTTTTGAGTTTTTTTGAAGTTTATTGATATCACATGCACACATCCGTCTTAATTTGATTATCAAGTGTAAGACTTTGTGGAATTGATCATGACATGAACTTTACATTTGGTATCAGAGCAAGGTGTTGCTCTTGAAACACGGATTTTCATTTCGTAATCATTTGTTTAAGACATTAAACATGGAGGTTGATTATCTAAACGTTTAAATCAAGTTTGTACCAGTTTCAAAGGAGAAGAAGCTAAAATTGAGGGTGAACAAACATGTAATCGGCTTTGTTACATCATTACGCTCATTATCTTCGAATTTTGGTGGAAAACAAAAATCTTAGACCATAGAAGTGATTGAAAATCATAAAAGACGATTTTGGTTGAAGTTTTCGCGGGAGTAACTATATTTCGTCCGAGAACTTTGCGAAAATAACTGTATTTTGTGAAAACTTTTTCATGAGAGAACTTTTCATGGGAAAACTATTCCATATGAAAACTTTCATGCGAAAACTTTCCATGTTAGAACCTTTTCATGAGAAAGCATTCTGCAGGATCGGTTAAAGTCGCTTACACTTTGTTTTTCTCTCAAACTCACTTGAACAACACTCGGATAAAGATAGAGTCAATAATATTTGATCACAATATAGTAAGTAATAAGGAACACACGAAGTAATTTTCAAGGTATTTTTATATATTGCTTCTCAACTCAAATATTACAAGACTCATGCAAGCAGTGTGTAATGAGTTATAATGAGAACTTATATATAATACTACCTACAGCCGGATATACTTTGATACCAGCTGGGATCCTATAACTAAAGCCTATACTACAAGATTATAGTTTAAGGTATCTTAGATAAAGTCTTATATGAGATATGGTAGTCAGGACATGTCCCTAATTTACCTTTTGTCACCAACTAAAGTTGGTAACTTGTACTATCATAAAAGGTAAACAGTGGAATAAAGTATGGTCAACTACATGGCTCTTTAGGAAGATGCCATGCAGTATCAGAGGTCTACAGTAGAGTGTCAGAGACCATACTTGTGTCCACTGGTTCATAGAAGTGTCTTCCGAAGGTTAAATGGCTTCGGAAGAACAAGTACTTCCGAAGCCACTTATACTTCGGAAGAGGCTGCTTCTTCCGAGGCTTGGGAACTTCTTCTTTTCTTCAAACTTTGGAAGTAGTCTTCTGATTGTTCTTCTAAGACTTGATCTTCGAAAGCATGCTCTTGACTTCGGAAGTAGAGTTCTTTCTTTGGAAGTTGATCTTTCACTTTATCTTCGAAAGAACTCTACAGCCTTTGGAAGTTCCATGCTAAGCTTCAGAAGCCTTTGCATGTAGCACCAAAATTATCTAAGTGATTTGGTTTTGGTTGCACCAGCCTTCTTCTTGATCTAACAAACTCCCCCTAGGATGATGCTACCAAAACCTCACTTATTTTTGCTTCTCAAAACTTTCAACTCCGAGGAAAGTAGATATTTATCTGTTTCCTTGTGATTCTCTGATGTGATGCTGAGAAGTTTTTACAAATCCTTGGTAGACAGGATGTCCAGTTTGTCACCTTGGATGATGTGTACCCTTTGTTGTTGCCTTCTGAAAAGAGTTTATTGATGGGAATTGTAATCATATTCCCATCTAACTATAGGTTCCAATTTGGGACCCTCCACCATCTGTAGAAAGGAAACGCCCTTGGTAGAAGATCTTTCCTTGTCTTCCTGTCTTCTCAACTTCAACTCTTCTTCAATCTTGGCTTTTGCAGTTAGCTTGGCTAGATGAAGACTGCTGAGAAGATTTCTTATGAGTGTAGCAGCTTCAGAGTTGGAGGGGTTGGAGAATGGCTTCTCTGCTAACTCAACAATATCAAATCTGCTGGAGTGTAATAGAGAGGTTGCATTAAGTCTGTTGACTTCGCCATTCTCCCTTTCCACAACAAAGTTGTGAGAAGTTTCATCGAATCTCCACTGGATTATTCTCTTTCTAAGCACAAGAGACTGACTAGGAATCTTGTCCTCTTTCTTTGTATCTAGCAGAGTCACCAGTTTCCTTCTATGTTTCTTCTCTTCATCATTTAGTGAATCTAAGTTGAGTCCTAGAAGTCTAGCAGCCTGGTCCAAGGTTCCTCTAGGCAAGTCAAGGAATTTATCTCTTGTGAGGGAACATGAAGATCCATCAACATAGGTGATATTAACATATTCTTCCTCACATGAGACTTCGCTCAAAGTTGTGCAGTTGGTGAGCTTAGTCTTGATTGCCTTAAACTCCTCAAGAGAGAGATGTTAAGAAGGATAAGGGGATGGTTTGGATTGTTGTTGGGTAGGTTGTGGTTCAAATGTTTTGGGAAGTGTTTTTGGTTGAAGGATGGGAAGTTTAGGTGGTTTGGGTGATGAAGTGGATGTGGGTAAAGATGTGGGTTCAAGGGTGAAAGGCTCAGTTTTGATGGTGAAAGGTAAGGATGAGGGTTCAGGTTGTGGTTGAGTGGTTGCTGTGAAGGTCACCCCCTTTACCCTTCTGTACATCTCTTTTCTCTTTCCCAATCGGATGTCAACCTTGATTTCGCTGACAATCCGTTGGAGTGTCTTCTCTAACATGGGACCGACTTGCCTTCTAGAGAAGCCATAAGCCCTGAGATAGTCTTTCATCCCGGCCTTCTCACTTAGCTTCCTGGTTACAGTGACCCTTGCTTCTTCCTCCTTCTTCTTCCTTTCCTTTAGCTTTTCTCTTGTAGCTTTTCTTCTCTCTTTCTCCATCTGATCCTGCTCTTTGTTGTAGAGCTAGAGGATCATTTCATTGTTGTGTGGAGAGAGTTCTTGAAGATTGAAGCCTTTGGAGGTTAGGAACTCTATCCTATCTCTCCTCAGCTGTAGTCAGCCTCCTTCTGTTCTTCTTTCTTTTTCTCTAAGGCCAACCTGGCTGCTTCTTGTTGTTTCTCATGTTTCATCCTGGTTGCCTTTTCCAGATTCACCAACTCCTCTAGTGGTAGCAAGAGTGTTTCTTCATTGGCAGCCCCCAATTGGATCAGCTGATCAATTATCTCTTCTCTCCTTTTGTTGTTGACAACCTCCTGGTTGGCTGCAGCTGCTTTTGTACTAGCAGCTAGCAACTTCCCGGTTGGAAGTCTTCCTTTATTTTTTAACTTTTTAATCTTCTCCTCTTCCTGAAGCTCTTTCGTAGTCATCTTCCTTTTCCCTTTGTTATCTTTTGTTGAGCCTGACTGTGGTGGTTCTTGGAAAGTGGATTTTGATTATGAGAGTGGCAGAGAGGGTGTCTGGGATAGAGGTAGATCCAGAAAGTCCTCACTGTTCACCTCAGATGCCATTTCTAGGATTGCATCTGTGATGATCAGTTCCTTGGACATCTTGAACAGTCCTTCCGCAACTTCCATTTCAGCTTCGGAAGATTCAGCTTGTTCTTCCAAGGTTTTAACTTCAGCTTCGAAAGTTTGAGGAAATGAAGATTCTGTCCCAACTGTTTCAGTTGTTGGGCCATCAGTCCCTATTTCCCCTTCGAAATGAATCTTAGGTTCCATGTGGACCTTAGGTTGACCAACTTCTTCCACAGTGGTAGAAGGTGCAGTAAGCCTCTGAAGCTCTTCAGCTCCGAAGTAAATCATTGCAG
>BJCM01216189.1:0-10135 GCA_018326385.1 Flaveria bidentis | reverse complement strand
TATTTTATATTTTGTACTAGTATAGGGACTAGTTTTGTAAATTGTTAGTTCCTTAGTTTCTAGTATAAATAGCTTAGACTAGAGAGTAGTAGAGGAGCTGTTAAGAGTTTGTTGAATTGAGTGCTTGTATTGTTAACTGCTTTCTTACTCTTGTAATTGTCTTAGCTATATCAATGAACTATGAATTTGTTGATATTGCTTGAATTGATTACAATTGTTTGTGTTTCTATTGAATTGTTTACATAAATCATTACAGATTGTCTCAATTGATCCTATCACCTTTTATAAAATTCATACCCTCTGTGTTACAAGGTAAAAGGCAATACGTGAAGTTAGTTAAACCCACTACTGACAGCAGTTCTGATAATGAGATCATATCTCAAAACAATTCAAGGAAATCAGAAAAGGTTTCACTACAAAAGAAACAAACATGCTTACTGAGTTCAACACCTAAACCAGTGTCAGATCCTCAGTTTTCAAGATTAAGGCAGGGAGTTGGGTTTGATATCTGCAACAAGGAACATGTTGACCAGTTTGAAAAGGAGGTAAGAAATGGGTTGAAGAAATAGAAACAACCCAGAAAATCAAACAAAGGTAGTGTTGTGACACAAACTACAAAAAAGGTTGATTGTGATTCATCCCATAAAGAAAAGAAAGTGTCTCATGAAAAGAAAGTATCAGTTGAGTCACACAAGGAAAAATCTGATTCAAGAAACAAACAAATGTATTATGAAATTTGTGAAATGTTCAATCACAAGACATATGAATGCTTTTTTAATCAACATTGTTCTATCCGTGACATGAACAATCATTCCACCAAAAACTGCTATTTCAACAAGTATTGTTCAGTTTGTGACATGAACAACCACAATACATCTGATTGTTACTTCAATCAGAAGGGTTAGAGAATTCCCCAACACAAGCCCATCTCAAAAATATCCACTATTACACCTTCTGTCAGACCTCATTTTTATAATGATCAATCTAGGACTTATAGATCAACAAATGACACGAACACTTTTAAGAAATTATGGAAGGGTCAAAGAAAACATCATATAATGATACACAAAACTAACCTTCTAAAACAAAAACTTACTTTTGATAATGAAAAACGGGGTAAATATCTACAAAGGAACAGAGACCAACGATTTTATTACTCATCTGAATCTTCAGTGGATGTTGATGTGATGACTCACCCAATTCATTACCAAAATTCTCCCAAGACACCTCCAACTAAACCACAATTTAGAGGGAAATACCAAGAAGTCACCATCATGAATAGGAACAGGAAACCCAAGACCATCATGGCTTGGGTTCCTTATTCTAATTAGTTCGTTTTGCTTGCAGGTTCATCCACACAGGTCTAATAGCCTTTGGTACATAGACAGTGGATGCTCCCGACACATGACTGGAGATTGTTCCCTCCATCATGACTTCAAGCACATACAAGGAACCACTGTGGCATTTGGTGGAGATTCAGAGGGTGGTAGAATTACAGGAGAAGGAACTGTGACAAATAGGATGCTGAGCTTTGACAGAGTGAACTACTGTGAACAGCTGAATGTTCAGCGTGCCTCAAAGGAAAACAACATAAATCATCTCATAAAACCAAGCTTGTGAACACTAACAATACTCCATTGAAGCTACTTCACATGGATCTATTTGGACCAACACATGTAATTAGTATTAGAAAGAAATAATATTGTTTAGTGATCATTGATGACTTTTCACGATTCACATGGGTGTTCTTTCTACTTCATAAAATTGAGACATCCCAAATAATACAAGAATTTATCACTAAAATTGAAAATCAACTTGATCTTAAGGTCAAAATAATAAGAAGTGATAATGGTACTGAGTTGAAAAAGGAAAGTATGAGTCACTTTTGTACAACCAAAGGCATTGCTTATCAATTCAATGCTGCTAGAACTCCTCAACAAAATGGGGTAGCTGAAAGGCAAAATATAACACTGATTGAAGCAGCAAGAACGATGTTAGCCGATGCTAAACTGCCAATCACCTTCTAGGCAGAAGTAGTTAACACATCGTGCTTTGTACAAAATCGAACTCTGATTGTTAAAGAAAGTAACATGACACCTTATGAACTGCTCTTTCATAGGAAACCATTTATTGGATTTCTCAAATCATTTGGTAGTCCTGTCTTAATATTAAACACCTGATACTACTTGGGAAAATTTTCATCCAAATCTGATGAAGGATTCTTTGTAGGTTATTCTTCTGTTTCAAAGGCTTATAGAGTGTTTAATCCTAGATTGAACATTATTGATGAATCCACAAATGTTCAATTCAAGGAACATTCATTTCCTAAATCTACAAATGGTCCCGACTGGTTGTTTGATATTGACACATTTACAAAGTCATTTGATCAATTTCACTTGTCTGATGCGGGAAATCTTCATTCAAACGATACTTCGTGAACTGCAGGCAGAAGAGATGATTTTCCCTTAATTCCTCCTACATTTGATGAACACATGAATGAAGATGTTCATCTTCAAGCTGATCCCATTAGACAACCGTCACAAAACCTTAGTGTTTCTACTGAAGGAGGCCCAAACCTAGTACCTTCCCACTCAGATGATTTGAGAACTGAGATTAGAAATAAAAAACAGGCCTCTCCTCCGGTTGAAATACAAAGGACACCAAATGATGTAAGCAATCACAGTGCTGTTGAAGCTGAAGCAGGAACTAAAACAGAGTCAGACAATCTTCATAATTCAACATCAATACTAGATGAATGTGCCTCTGACCATAATGAACTGAATGTCTCAAATCTTGATGTAACGATTGTTGGTTACTCAATTCCAACCACCAGAATATACAAGAATCATCCAGCTGAAACCATTATTGGTGAACTTAATGAAAGGGTGACTAGAAGAAAGTCAAGTATTGCAAACATCTGTTTGTTCTCATTCTTTCTATGTCAAACAGTACCCAAAATCATCAAAGAGGCACTTCAAGACAATAGCTGAATTGAAGCAATGTAGGAAGAATTGCTACAATTCAAGAAACATGAAGTATGGAAACTGGTAGATCTTTTCGAAGGACAATACCCTATCGGTACCAGATGGTTGTACAGGAACAAGACTGATGATAGAGGGATCGTCATCAGAAACAAAGCAAGATTAGTGGCATAGGGATACACTCAAGAAGAAGGAATTGACTATGATGAAGTGTTTGCACCTGTTGCCAGACTAGAAGCAATCAAAATATTTCTAGCATATTCTGCATCCATGAAATTTACTGTTTATCAAATGGATGTAAAGTGTGTCTTTCGGTATGGAACGATTGTTGAGGAAGTTTATGTGAGTCAACCACCCAGCTTTGAAGATCCAGATTTCCCTCACAGAGTTTACAAGCTTGACAAAGCTCTGTATGGTCTTCATCAAGCCCCAAAAAAGTGGTATGAGACTCTATCATCCTTTCCTCTTGAACATGGAAATGAAAGAGGAAAGATTGATCAAACTCTCTTCAGAAGAACAAGAGGAAAAGATATGTTGTTAGTCCAGATCTATGTGGATGACATCATATTTGGCTCGACAAACAAGCAACTCTGCAAAGAATTTGAAGACCTTATGCACTCAATGTTCCAAATAAGTGCTATGGGGGAACTCAACTTCTTTCTAGGGGTGCAAGTCCAACAGATACCAGATGAAATCTTCATCAATCAATAAAAATATGTAGAAACCATGTTGAAGAAATTTCACTTTGCTGACTGTTAGTCCATCAGAACTCCTGTGGATACTAAAGTAAAGATTAGACCTAATCCTGAAGGCAAACCAGTGGATCAGACTCACTATTGATCAATGATCGGCTCACTTATGTATCTAACAGCCAGTAGGCCTGACATAATGTTTGGTGTTTGTGTGTGTGCCAAATATCAAGCTGATCCAAAAGAATCACATGTAAATGCAATCAAGAGGATATTCAGGTATCTGAGGGGCAACCCAGCTCTTGGGTTATGGTATCCAAAGGAAGTAGAATTTAATCTCTATGCCTACACAGACAATAGTTATGGAGGATGCAACTTCAACAAAAAATCCACCTCTAGCGGTTGTCAATTTCTTGGTCCAAGACTGGTATCTTGGCAATGCAAGAAGTAAACAAATGTATCTATGTCCACTGCAGAAGCTGAGTATACTGCTGCATGAGCATGTTGCTCTTAAGTACTCTGGATTCAAAACCAGATACTTGATTATGGTTTTAACTTCTTGCACACTCCAATTTCTATTGATAACACAATAGTTGCTTTTATAACTAATAATCCAGTTCAGCACTCAAAAACAAAACATATTGAGATTAGATATCACTTTTTAAGAGACTGTGTTGAAAAGGATTTAATCAAATTGATTCAAGTACCAACTGAAAATCAATTAGCTGATTTGTTTACTAAGGCATTTGAACCTGGTAGGTTTGAATTCCTAGTTCAGTCGATTGGCATGATTAATCTCGAGTAAAACCTGGTAGGTTTGAATTCCTGGTTCTAAAAACATCAAAAACAATTAAAAACATTAGAAAACCACAAAAAGAAATCTAGTTTGATGAAGAAAAGAATCTTTGGGAAATGATATAATTACAGTCATTATATCATTCACTATGCTTAATTTCAAAAATTGCAAGACTATCATGACATACCAGATATGTTGGTAGGCTCAACTTGGAAGAGAAGATACATGAAGTGATAAACTAAAAATATTATTTAATAGTGAAACACTCTTTACATAGTATAGGTATGTATTGACTTATCTAAGTGCATGTATGTGTAGTAACCTAAACACACCAGGTAATGATACTTTATGAATCTCTTTCACCTACATCTGTTTCATCTTTGTTTTGCTAAGCAAAGACCTGATGAAACATGCATATAGTGTAGATGTCCTATTCCAAGAGATTCCCAATGAGGAACACATCCAAATTGGATGAATCTACAAAATCAATTCATTCGAAGTGAATAAACAAAAGAATCCCAACATGGATCACTTTCCAAAGTGAAGTGAAAAGAATCCCAATATGGATCATGATGAAAAGGATCAAAGTAAAAGAATCCTAATGAGGATTAGTGAAATTGAGTTCTCATAACTTAAGTGACCTGGTAAGAAAAGTTGTGAAAAAGTTCTACCATGCATTGTATAAGGATGGTTGATCATTCCATGCTTATGTGTGTGAGGTACACATTGAATAATTAATCAACGAAAAACATGATAAAAATCACTTGCATCAAAATATCAACCTGGTATGAGTTTAAGAGGACAAACATACCATCAGTCATCAAGTTCATATACATGTCCATTTAATCATAAAGGATGCACACGTGTAATGTAAGACTTATATGATCCCAGCAAAAGATATAATTCTCTTCATCATTATCAGTCATAATAAAAATACAATAAAGTTTTTAAATCTTTAAAGTTTTTATCCAACTGTGGATATAAACTTTAGGGGTAGTAATTTAAAACTTTAAGTAAGTCTAGATTTGGGTGTTTTTGCAAATTGTTACACCATTATATCTCAGATTATGTAGATTATAGGAAGCATTAACAGTCCAAGATTAGTCAAAATTGGAAACTTGTATAAATTGTGACATACAAGTCAATCCAAGCAAGAATTGACAACATCAACAGTCAACTTCATAAGAAAATTCAGTCAAGGACAATACTTCATAATATGAAAAGCCAAATCAGAGACATTATCTTTGATTAAGTTCAAAGCTAATGCAGATAAGTGCATTGGTTAATACAGGTGAAGGTAACCCATGCATATAACCAATGCAAGTATCTCTTTAAATTCAAAGTGAAGAAGTAAATGTAAATTTTACTCTACCGCATTTGATACAGTGAGCAAATGCTGATTAAAATTGAACAGCCGCATTTGCTACAGTAGTCAAATGCTGAGGAACATTGTTCCACCGCATTTGCTACAATAGTCAAATGTTAGGGGAACTCTTTCATTTGCATTTGCTACAGTACACCAATGCTCATGAACATATCCCTTTCGCATTTGCTAGAGTGCAATGCTGACCAAAGTGGTCAAAAAGCATTTGGTGCAGTTACATAAATACTGATGGACTCTGATCTTTTCGCATTTGCTACAGTGTTCAAATGCTGATGAAGTTTACTCTTCCGCATTGAACATAGTTAACAAATGCGGATGACTGAAAATCAGAAGTAATAAAACCTCCGCATTTGCTAGAGTGTCTAAATGCGGATCTTAAAATCACAAGTTCAACTCTTCCGCATTTACAACAGTGAATGAATACGGATAGACAAAGTTCAAATTTTGTCTTCCCCATTTGCTATAGTTAACAAATGCGGATGACCAAAAGACAAAATTTTTCACTTCCGCAGTTGCTACAGTTACCAAATGTGGATGACCAAAAGACTTAAAATTTTCACTTCCGCATTCGCTACAGTGGTGACCGCATTTGTTCTTAAACTTGTAAAATCTTGTAAAAGCCATTATTTGACTATTTAAAGGAATTTAAACGGGTCATTTAATACTTTTCAAATTTGAGAGACTTTTTAATGAGAAGAACGCAAACACACAGTACACCCACTTCGATCATATTTATCACAAACAATCAAAGATTTTCGTGTAATTATACTCAATCTGTTCTTGTTCTCGATTCTAAAACCACATTTGTTTCGGAAACAAGGTGAAATTTCCAAAAAAAATTTTATCAAGACCTAAGTTTCGGACTGTTAAACCTAAATCAAACAATCAACCAACTGATAAAGAAGAACACAAAAACATGACTTATTGATGTAATATAATAGACCTTTTCGACTTCAATATGCATGCAAACCAACATAAACTCTTCTTATCATGAAAACCTTGCTATTCATGATTGTTGTAAGAACAGAGCATGATGAAAAATGAAAATTGTGTAACAAATCAATGAAACAAATCAATGAAAAATGAAACAACATCTCATTAATGGTTCAAACATAGAAACTATGATTGTTGAATAACAAATTCACCATTTGCTATGACAACAATGAAACAGTAATGATAAAAGCTCATCTTTGACCATTTAAAGTCAAGCTGATAGATAATACACATAAGATTTCATCAAAAAACTAACAGACATGTCTCTTATGCACATTACATGGCTAATCTTTCTTGGAGCAAGCTCCACAATGTCAGCGTATATTTAAACCCTGATGTGCCTGAAGCTGAAGGACTTAGAGATATGATCAGATTCTTATCTACCACAAGGGTAGCCTATGCTATCACTGTGAGACCCACCATCTATGAGAATCTCATCAGGTCCTTCTGGAACTCAGTTAAGGTAATTGAAGCTAATGGTGTTAGAACATTAACTAGGAGAATTAACAATGATCACACTCCGAGCATCACTGAAGATTCTGTTAGAAGGTGCTAGCAAAACAAATTGTTAAAGGATTGGTGGATCTACCTTGGAGATTCATAATTCATATGTTTCAACACTGCCTATCCAAGAGAAAGAAAGGATGGAATGACATTCAAATCATCACATCCTCCACAATTTGTGCTCTCTGCTCCAACAGACCATTCAATATGTCTTCCTATGTTTTCAATGGCATGATTTCAAACATTCAAGAAGGGAGAAGATACAAGTTCTTAATGTATCCAAGATTTATTCAGTGTCTGATCAATGAATCATTCCCTAATGTTGCCAATGAGGGACAAGTACTTGACATTCCTCATTATGATGCAAGGTCTTACAAATACATTAAGAAGAGGGACCCAAGAAACTTTTATAGTGGGGCTCACTCTCCTCTTCTTTCATGGATGATTCAGCAGATAAATCAAGAAGTACAAGCATAAGAACAACCTGCTGCTCTACCATCACCACCACCATCACCACAACCAACACCACAACCAACACCACAACCAACACCACAACCAACACCACAACCAACACCACAACCAACGCCACAACCAACACCAAAACCTACACCACAACCAACACCACAACGAACACCACAACCAACAACACAACCAACACCACAACCATCTCCTTAACCAATATCACCACCTAATCAATCACCAATACTACCATCTCATCAATCACCAATACTACCATCTCATCAATCACTAATACTACCATCTCATCACTCACCAATATCACCATACCAACCTTTTCCAACCCATGATTACCCTGCTGAAGGTTGAGACTCAACCAGTACTTCTAAAGCATCCAAATCATCTTCAGATGAGGAGGATAACCATGCTCAAATGCCTGTCAAGAAAGCAACTTCTAAGACTGCTCCCTTAGAGAGCTTTGCTGAATCCAATGTGCATAGGCCTGATGAAAAAGATGAACTGATCTCTGAGCTCCTAAAAATATGGACAGGATGGAAAGGATTATAAATAGAAGGGCTAGAATCATTGATGACAGGATTCTAGAACTTGATGAAAAGGAGAATGAACTAAAAGAACTTAAAGAAAAGTATGATGCTGAAAGAAAAGAGAAAGAAAAAGAGATTGATTACTTGAAGGCTTCACTGTACCACTCTAGAGAAGAAGAGTGTGGACATGTTGACACTCTTTCCATTCAAACCATAACAATGGAAGAACAAGAGAACATTATTGAAGAACAAGCTAAAATCATCTCTAGTCTTGAAAATGAGATTCAAAGCCAAAACAAACGGATCTCTGAACTTGAGCTGATAATTGAGTTTCAAAGAACTGTTGTGGCTGATGAAAGGAAAGATGAACAAGACATGCACTTCTTTCTCAAATGTATCAAGTTGCTGAAACTGGCATATGATCAGATAAGTGCTAAAAGAGACAAAAGGAAGAGGAAGAAAATGCCACTGCAACTTGGAAATATTGTTAAACTTGAAGTGGATGTGGGGGGAGCTTACTAATTCATAGAGATGGTCTTTCTACAATCTCCATTTGGGAGCCTATTTCACTAAAAAAGTTACCAATGGAAGCCATCTACAACATGAGCAAAATGAAGATCCATGTGCTAAGTAGAGATAGGATGACAGAAGCAACTGATTTTGTGAACATGATCAAGGCTATCCTGGATCCTACTAAAGCTGCATTCATATTACCTCTAGAAGACCCAACAGAATCCTCACAACATCATTCACCTCCCAAACATTGAAGAAAAATTGGATGTATAATCCTTAGGGGGAGTATTGTTGCAGTCTGAAAGGATCATACATGCAACTCAATGGGTGATTTGATGATTGCTCTGCTGGAATCCCTTAAGTCCAAGAAGAAATGCGGATGAAGATTCTGCTCAAGAAAAAGAAGTGTTGTCTTCCGCATTTGTCAATGCGGAAGACATAATGCAAATACGGACAAGTATTTGCTCTTACGCATTGACAAATAAGACTAAAAGTTAATGCACACAAGACTTTGCTCATCGGCATTAGACAAATGCGGATGACCGAACAAATGCGCATAAGTATTTGTTCATCCGGATGATCAAGTGAAAAAATGCTAATCAAGTTAACTAATTCGCATTTGTCAATGCGAATGAACAAGCAAAGATGCTAATCAAGACTTAGACTAGTTTCTGATGTAATAGCATAGGGGTAGTTTAGTCATTTTGTAACAGGCATCTTGTCTGCCTATAAATAGAATAGATAACCTCGTACCTGAGGTGACGGCCAATAGACAGAGAATTTTTGTTGTAATTATTCTCTGTAATTAATCAACTTTCATATATTCAATACAAAAGCATTTATGAGTATTTTTCTTGCATTGAATGTTCTTTGATTGTTTGTTTTTGCCATTCAATCATTGACTTGATTACCATATTCGATTCATAGTAAGAATATCAATCTTACTCAACCCATTCAAGTTTCCAAATGACTCAAGTGTTGTGCAAAAGGATGGTGTTAAACATGTTTTGAAAAAAATTAAGTTTTCATAATCTTAGTTTAGAAAACTCTATGTACCTTATATTTTCATTCTTTCAAATACAAGGTACCCTATGGTTCAATTTTAATAAAACCTCTTTTATTAAAACCATTAATCCTTTTAATAACCTTTTATTAACTACTTAATGATAAAGAACCATCAAATTTTCAGCTTGTTAAGTTTGTTAATGAGTTTGTAATGCATATCCAAATATCAACCAAACAATCAAACAACAAACATCCAAACAAGCATAAAC
>BJCM01216188.1:0-14954 GCA_018326385.1 Flaveria bidentis | reverse complement strand
TAGCACCTTTTGTACCATCAAAAGACCCAGCTGAATCATCACAACATCAATCACCTCCCAAACATTAAGGAAAACTAGGCTGTATAATCCTTAGGGGGAGTATTGTTGCACCCTGAAAGGATCATACATGCAAACTTAATAGGTGAATTGATGATTGCTCAGCTGGAATCCCACAAGTCCAAGAAGTAATGCGGATGAAAATCTGCTAAGGAAAAGAACAAGTGTTATCTTCCGCATTTGTCAATGTGGAAGACATAACATAGATGCGCACAAGAGTTTACTCTTCCGCATTGACTAATGCGAAAGACATAATAACTAATGCGGAAAAAGTTACTCTTTCGCATTGACTAATGTGGAAGACCAAAAGAAGATGCGACAAGACTTTGCTCATCCACATTGACTAATGCGGATGACCAGACAAATGCGCATAAGTATTTTTTCATCCGTATTAACAAATAAGGATGAACAACATACTAATGCGGATGATCAAGTGAAGAAATGTTGATCAAGATTATCTCATCCGCATTTGTCAATGCTGATGAACAAGCAGAGATGCGGATCAAGACTTAGACTAGTTTCTGATATAATAGTTCAGGAGTAGTTTAGTCATTTTGTAAAGGCATCTTGTCTGCCTATAAATAGAATAGTTAACCTCGTACTGAGGTGAGGGCTGAAAGATAGAGAATTTTTGTTGTGATTATTCTCTGTAAATGAACTTTGATAAATACAAATACAAAAGCATTTATGAGTATTATTATTGCATTGAATGTTCATTGATTGTTAGTTTCCGCCATTCAATCATTGACTTGATAATCATATTCGATTCAGAGTAAGAATATCAATCTTACTCAACCCAGTCACACTCCACCTCCTCTCTCTCTCTCTCTCTTACATGCAAAGGATCAATAACACCTCTTTCTCTCTACTTTTTTGAAGAAGTTCAAGGCTGAAAATTGGATTTTCAGCTCATCTTGGTTCAAATTTGGTGCTGAAATCCTAGCAACAAGGTTTTTGTTTTATGCTTGTGGGTATGGGAGCTGGAGGATACCTCTCCTTGGTATTTTGGTCATTCAAGAACCTCATTCCCTTCATCTAAACCTCTTTTTTAGCTAGTCTACAAAGGTAGTTTGTATGTGATGTTATGGTTGTTATTTCTTATTGATAGCTAGTTCATACACATATATTTGATCCTATGTTCTTGGGTTTGTTGGTATGAAGTTATGTGCCTTAATTTTTAGATTAAAAAACATTATATTAAGTTTTTTTCCGCTACGTTTTCCTTGTTTAAATGGTTAAACAACTGTGTTTATGGTCCAACAAACCCAACAGTTACATATGATTTGTTTGGCCCAATCAGTGTTAAATCAATTGCTAAAAAATCTTTCTATCTTGTTGTAACAGGTGATTTCTCAAGATATTCTTGGGTAATATTTCTTGCTCAGAAGGGAGAGGTTGCTGAGGAGTTGCAGAAGTTAATACTTTCAATCGAGATGATAAGCAAGAGAAAGGTCTTGGCCATGTGTAGTGACAATGGTACTAAATGCAAAAATCAAATTTTTGGTTATTTTTGTGCTGCAAAGGGAATTATAAGACAATTTAGTGCTGCAAGGATGCCTCAACAGAACGGAGTAGCTGAATGAAATAATCACATCCTTATTGAAGCCGCTCGTACAATGCTGATTGAATCCTCCTTACCCATTATCTTTTGGGCGGACGCGGTAAACTTTGCTTCATACGTTCTAAATAGGAAGTTGATAGTCCAGGACAAAACGAAGACTCTTTTAGAACTTTTTCACAAACGGAAGCCTTTAATTGACTACTTTTGACCATTTGGTTGCTCATGCACTCTATTGAACACTCAATCACAGAAGACGGAATTCAGTGTCGTGTCTGATGAGTGTTACTTCGTCAGTTATCCCTCTTCTCAAAAGGCTTATCGGGTAATATAACAAGAGAACACATATTGTTTATGATTCATTCTATGTTGATTGGCAGGAGTCTAACTCGTCCGATGTTCGATCTAAACCAGTATGGTTCTTTGACTCCGATACCATGTTTAACTCCTTTAATATTCCTATTTTCGACGATGATGCATCCATCTCAAATGTTCAAACAAATATCATTTATTTAACTCTATTACCTGTCATTCCTCAAGTCCATTCCACCTCTTAAGGAAATGATGCCACGTTAGTTGATATTGCATCATCTTCATCGTCATTTAATATTCCACCTCCACCTATTTCCACATCCCCTCCTTCATCACTAACATCTACCTCACTACAGCTTGTACCATCCCTCTCACCCTCATCTACCCATCCACAATCTATCAGCCAACCATCTCCAAACAATCTACCTATACCCAATGATTTCAAAACATTAAAAGATCATCCTCATGATAACATCATTGGATCTATCTCCGATGGAGTACGGACGCGGAGTCAATTTGGATTGATAAACATCTATATTTTCTCTTTTTTCCCTCACAAATAGTTCCAAAAAATGTTCATGCAGCTCTGCTGGACCCTTGCTGGGTCGAATCGATGCAATTAGAGCTCCATGAATTCACAAAACTCAAAGTATGGACTCTAGTTGACCATCCACCAAACAAATGCCAATTGGCACAAAATGAGGATATAAGAACAAACCCTATGATCGTGGGGTTTAGGAGAATGAGGTGTTTATTATAGCTGAGACAGTCTCGAGGATCCTAAGATTAGATGAAGATTCAGGAGAAGAAGTTTCTATGACTGATGGTGAGGTGTTAACGGTGTTTAGGAGTATGGGATATGAGGGACCAGCCTTTGGCACACGAAAAGAGATCAAGAAGTCCTTCCTTTCAAAGGAATGGAGATACATAGCCCACGTCTTTATTATGTGTTTAGATCTCTGTAAAGGTTGATCAAATGGGCTGAATGTAGAATGTGCAAAAGCCATGGTGTTATGCTGTAAAGGAGAGAAAACAAACATTAATAGGTTGATATTTGCATGTATGGAAGAAATGTGATGGCGTTGAAGAAGGATAAGTGGTTGTTGTATCCTAGATTTCTGCAGATGATCATTGATGATCTAATTCCTAATGTTCCAAGACACGGGGAGGTTAAAAGGTTGATAGATGAACACCTATATTTTCAAAGATTGTTGTGCCATCCGTCATGACTTCAGTGGAAAGATCACCCATCTATGGGAAAACATGTACCCACCTGAAAGATGGAATTATATCAGGAGGGTGGACGAGTCAGAAAATAAGAGAGCTGAGGAGACCCGAGCATTACAGACATATGCTGCTAAGAAAAGGAAAAGATATGCGAAGGAAAAGGATTATGACTTCGAAGAGGAGGTAAATGAAAGGGATGAGGAGATAATGGTTGAGAAAGAGAGAATGTCAAAAAAGAAAGCTGATGTAGGAGAGTCTGAAAGGAGAACCAAACCAAGACACCAAGCATTATAGAAACCTCAAGGAGAGAAGAAAGAGGTGGTTTAGATGAGGATGTGATTCAAAACCTCAACAGCTCTCTTGCTAATGAACTGAGCATGATGAAATCAAAACTCACCAATCAAGAGTTGCGAGAGAGTCAAAAGGATGAGGTGATTGAAGGATGAAGAAGATGTTGAGTGATCTAAGCTTGTTGATAAAGAAGATTATTTAGGAGATAAATGAGTTAAAAGCAACTGCAAGCCAACTAACTCAATCTTAGTTAGATTATTTAACTGGCATTTCCAAATACCCATTTCTGAATGCGGGTACATTCTCCAGGGCAGGAGAGGGCACATCTGGTGTAGTGACTGAATGTGTAAGAGGTTGTGGAGTAGAGAAGGAAAATTAATCTGTGGAGAATGTGGAAGAGATAATGGATGCTGGGTTTGTCAATATGGGGTTTGATATACACAAGGACTTGGTTGGTGAGGAGGTAGTAAGGGAGAAATCAGTTGAAAGGGGAGCTGAAAAAGGCAAAGGGCTAATGAATGAAAAGGAAGATGATGAACAGCTGGTTGACTATGATTCTGAACTAGATTTTTATGAGGTTGATAGAGAGGCCACTGGTATATGTAGCCAAAAAGGGAGAATTAGATGGAGATGTTGTTGAAATGGCTAAAGAAGAATGATTTCTTAGAGAAAAGGAGCCTAAAGAACTAACTACCCTATTCCAAAACTTGGAATGGTTGAGCAAAAAGGAGGCTAACAAGAGAATCATTAGTTGGTGTTATAACCCTGGCTTCAAGATGTTCATGATCAAGAGGAGAGGGGGTGGTATTTCATACATGCACAAGAGGAAGGCATTCAAGACCTTCTCAAAATGGGATTTGAGGAGGCTCGCAGCATTGCCTTACTGAATGCCCATCATAGTGAAAAAGACACATTATTGGAGAAGGAGATAAAAAATGGCTTAAATGACAATTTTGAATCCTTTGGATTTATGAAAATGGAGAGAAGAAGATTGAAGAAGGACAAGGATTGGGAGAATGGAAAGGGAAAGATTGTACTAAGGGTGAAACCCCCGAAAGACCATGAATAAGGTCAGATTGGCAGATCCCCTCCCCCAACAACTATAGAATTTTGAAAAGTGGTTTTTTGATAACAATATGGGGGAGGCGGTAATCAGAGTGAAGAATGGTGGTGAATTCAAAGTCTTTGATCCGATAGAGCTTTTTAGCTTTTGTGATGAAGACCTGCTGGTTCTGTGCGAGAATCATATCAAAGGAGGTGCGGATGATGAGACAAGGAAGGAAGCTAGTCTGTTTATGACTGTGGCAAATAAGATCAGAGGTGTGAGGGTAGAGGTGAAGAGGCTTGTAGAGAGAGTGAGGGCCCAAGATGATCTAAACATGGATATACAGGATTTGGCTAGGCAGTTTGAGCAAGCTAGTGCTAATCCCGAAGGGTCTAATGAAGCAGGAAGAGACCCAGGTGAATCATTTGTTGAAGCCCCTAAGTAGGTTGCTGTGGGAGCTGTAGAAGACAAATCAAAGGCATCGGGGGAAACTGGAGCTAAAAACATAAATCATGACGAGTGAAGGTGGTGAGTTCTAACCTAGGGGGAGTATTGAAGATCATGCATAGGTTAGGCTCACCTTAGATTAGAATGTTTATATTTGCTTGTAATAGGTCTTATGTTTTGCTTACTTTTGTATGTAATTAGCTTTAAATTGTTTTGCAGCCCAGCGAAACTGTGAGCAAAACTATAGTTTCACTCACAGTCAGTTGTTTAGTTCCTTCAGCGAAACTTTTGTTTCTATTGGGCGAAACTACAGTTTCGGCAGAACAGTTTCGGTCACAGCGAAGCTGTCTGCGAAACTAAAATCGCTATATATAGTTTTGATCCTTAACATTGTTAGCCAATCTTGCAAAACCCTTATCATTTATCCTTGCTACAAGTAACCTTTGTAAGCAGTAATTTCACAGAAATATCATTATGCTTTGTTATTATTTAATATATTGATCATCATTGTCTTACTTTGATTGATTTGTTATTGTTCACAATCTTCATTATTCTTCTTGTCTATTGTTTGTATTTGATATTAAACGATTCAACAACTCATTTGTACAAAAAATCGATCAAATGGACCAACACAACCTCCTTTTTGTTGAAAGTCTAATTTTTAAGTTTAACCCGTTAATACACGTTTTTACCCGTAAATGACTGTTTAAAAGCTCGTTTTACCTTGTTTTCAACACCTCAAAACTTATAGCATCTAACTTAATAAAATTACATGGTTTCTATGGATTTTGGCTTTATACCATTATTTCTAGGATTTTTTGTAGATGCATATGTACCTAGGTTACGATCTTAATGTAATATGCATGTCATGTCCTCAATGTAATTGAAATATGTGTATTGAATGAAACAAATTATGTGATGAATAATCTTAATATTTAATGTGTCAGTGTATGAATGCTTATTATTTATTAACACATATTGAATTAATTATATAGGGTTGTGCTATTTGAATTAATCTTAGTAATGTAGTGATTGAAAAATATATTCAAACTTAGTCATATGAAGTTCTCATGTGAATGGCCCATGCTAATGGACCATATGCATGAACAACTTCATGCTGATGAACCAGTTGCACGGCTGAACCAGGAGACTGGATCAGTCGCATGATTGTAACATGAGATTGACTCAGTCACACGACTAAACACTCAATCATGCGAATGGATCAACCGCATGACTCAATCACACGATTTGAACCATGCAAATGGTTCAGTCGCACGAATGAGAAACCCTAACCTATACATACCAATTAAATCGTGGAAAAGCGTAACACTTCGAATACCTACGTACTAAATCGTACCTTAGCCGTTCAGAGACTTCTAGGAACCTGTTCCAAGTTCATAGATCGCACTAGATAGATTGCCAATCATTCTTAACGTTTAGATTCAATCTACAACTGTTTCTACATGCGTTCTCACTGATTGGATCGCCAATAAAATAGGATTCCACACTATTTGAGTTGGTATACATGTTTATCAGTTAGTATTTTGTCCAATACACGATACTAACAAGTGGTATCAGAGCCGGTTACTGCTGGAATGATCTAACAATCATTCTAGCAACCCGAGCTCTTGATGTCGGGATCTAATTTCAGATCATGATGTTAAACCCACTTTGTGTTCTTAGTGTTTTGCTCAGATCTTGTTACGTGTGGTGTCTCTATGTTTAAATTGAACTCAAAACCATGTTCTGATCACCCTTTCGAATATGATGATGCCTATTTTGTTTCGGTTCATGTAAAATTCGTCTGATTAGGGTTTTGGGCAGCCCTGGCGGTTGCAAATTTGAAAATCTACGTGCATACCCGTTCATGCGACAGGACCATAGGCCAGTCGTATGTTCAATCATGCGACTGGACCAGTCGTATGTTCAATCACACGAATGAGCCATCCGCATTGACTCATCCGCACGAACTGCTTCTTGCACAGATTTGTGGATGAGCAAAGCATATTCACCCTGAGGTTCTTTTGTCAAATAAGTTCGATGTATACCCCATTATTCGTCGGACTTCCAGAATAGGTGAATGTAATTGGAACACCAAAGAGAGAAGAGAAGATGTTAGCAGTCGGTGCTGATTTTGTGGGGTAGGCAGGAGCATCTGACTCTTTATGGGCCAATCATGTTATATCTATCCACACAACAAGGATTCCCATTATTAGGGGGAATTAATGTATAGAGAAATTGAAGACACAATCAGAAAGTGATGATGTGAGTCGGTTTCTCATGATGAATCTGAGTGCACGCTGCTTTGGTTGAAATTGTCAACTGTTGGTTGGAACCTTTTACCTTTTACCCAATACACCGTATGAAGACGCCAAGAGAGCACAACATTTATATATTGGGATATGCTGAATATGAGGGGGAATTTCTGTAGGTTTTAATGTTAATCAGGTTAGCCTGTGTGAAGATTGAAGCAATGGAAAATTGTTCACGTCACTATGTGGAAAAATCAGTCATATGGGGAATCTTGCTGCTATGATGGTGTTCTGCAAAGTAAACGAAAACTATTGTGCCTAAATTCATTTTCAGGGATACTGTAGCAACCTGACGGATCGACAACATTGGCTAATATGGTTGTTCGTTTGATTCTATTGGAAACCAGAGCAAAGATTGACTGAAGATTGTAAGAGGTGTTATCTACTATTCATAAGCAACGTCTAAGGGGGAATTTGTTGGAGCACATATTGTCATATATATAGCATGCTCGTTGCTTGTCGAATAGTCTAGGCTTAATGTAATACACCTGATATGTTGTAAACACACGAAACTGGGTCATTCGCAGGAGCATATGCGAATGAGACTTAGTCGTACGACTAAGCCATGCTAATGGACCAGCCGTACAACTGTGAGATGCGATTGGGACATTCGTAAGACTGAACCATAAGCATGGTCCAGTCGTACGATTAAACCATAAGCATGGTCCAATTGCACGTATGGGCCCAGTCACATCTAATATGGGCCGAGGCCTATATATGCTAGTTTCAATGTGTAGAGAGATTAAGGGTTTTGAGAGGAGCGGCTCGGAGCCTAGGGTTGCCGGACGAGAGGGGAGATCATGCTCGATCTCCCCTTGCCAAGAGTCTTGATTCTTATGTCGTAACGAGCTTGTAATCGTTAGGTTTTATCAATGAAACCATTAAATTATAGTTCGTGTTATTGATTGTCTCTTAGTTTTGATGCAATCTTCCGTCAAGTGGTATCAGAGCCTTGGCTCTTGATTTACGTGTGATTCAATCAATTTTGATAAAAAAATTGTGTTTTTTCACTCAAAACACAATCTTTTTGTGTCAAACGGTGTTTTAGACGTCTCCAGTTCATAAAGTTAACTTTTTCCGGCATACAACAATTAGGGTTAGTGAGAAATACGTGTTTTTGCGTCTAGAATACCTTAAACCTTCGAATTCTCAAAATCCAGCATCTTCAGTCGCACGATTGACTTAATCGCACGACTAAATACATTCACATCCCTCATACGCACAATTGGAGTAATTCGTAGTCCAATTCGTACAACTGAACTGTCTAGTCTCATTGTTCCTCCACACCTGTCCATTCGCCCAGTTGATTCATCCGCATTGGTTCATTCGCCCATTTGAGCCATCCGCATTGTTTAATTGCCCGAATAGCCCAATCGCACACCTCCATTTGCACTAGTAAAGTAGTTTGTTCCATAGTTTAAAGTTTATTTTAATGGAAGATCAGTATTCAACGTTCACCGCGGGGAGAGACTCAATGAAGCAAAGATTCGAGATCTACTTGAATGGAGTAGATCCAAATCTGTGAGAGTCGATAGAGACAGGGTATAGCATGCCTGTAGGTGTAGATGGTGTCAAACTTACATTAGGGGGCATGACTGATGGATAAAAGGTAAAGTAAAATATTGAGAAGAAAGTTTAAGCATTACTCACTCAGTCAATTCCGAAGGACATTTTCCATCAATTTTCTGAGAACAAGCAAGCAAAGAACCTGTGGGATGCATTGGAAAAGTGGTATGACGGAAATGCATCATTAAAAGCTCTAAAGGCTAAAGCGTTAAAGAAGGAGTTTGACAACTTCTCATCAATGGGAAAGGAGAGCTTGGATGATGTTATTGATTGGTTCTATCACTTAATGAGTGAGCTGCACACTCATGGAGTCACCACTTCTATGGAAGACAAAGTCTCAAACTTTGTAGATGGGTTACCTGAAAAGTTTGTTTCATTTGTCTCCAACCTCAGACAGAATGATATGCTAGCAAAGTTAGACATTAATGGCTTCATTCTGAAGCTGAGAGAAGAGGAGTTGAGGATGTAGTACAAGGCACAAAACTCTACTTATGATCAGAATCCATCTCTGTACAACTCAACTCCACAAGCCAAAACATCTGGAGCTCCACTACAAACGACTTTTGGGTTGAGTTCAGCTGGTCCATCTCAAGCCTCTTCTTCAGGATCTGACACGTCAGGGTCGTCGGGAACCCAATACATAGCACCTGAAGCAAATGCTACAAAACTAAAGTCCGAGAATCTCGGGAATGTGACTGTTGAGGTAGCAAAGGAGCACATGGACCTCTTAGAAGTGGTAGTCCACTCCTATGATGGGCTAGTTGCTGGGAAAACTGGGAACCGCCATCTGGCAGATGTGGACTACGAGCAGGTAGACGAGACAGAGCTGGAACGGATGGACATAGTGTGGGCCTTAGCAAGTGCTGTCCGGAGAACTAAGAAGTTTGTCATGAAAACCAGACAGAACTTGGTTGCTACTAAGGACACAACTTTCGGTTTTGACATCCAAGGTTACGTGCTTCAACTGTGGGGAAAAGGGGCACTTCAAACGTGAGTGTTTGAAGCCCAAAAATTACAGGAAATGGGAATCCTTTCTCATCCTTTAATCGTCAGGATAAACCCAGAAGCAGTTCTACTTCGTCAAGCAAGGATCCTAAAGCCTTGACTACTCATGATGACGAAGGACAAGATTGGAGCTTTCGGTTTGTGTCTCTGAGAGAATCCAACATTGCTAGTGTCGAGAACTTAGATGATGACTCAGCAAGTGAGGGTGATATTGCAGTGGAACTCGTGATGTCAAATATAGAAGAAACTGCAACTATGGTTGATCACCTACCTAAAGAAAGGACAAGTTCAAAATGTTCAAAATCACCAGAACCAGAAAAGTAAGACTCCGCTTTGATGGCTGATTCATCCACACCCTCTCAGGTAAGTACCACTAAACAATTATTTGATAGTTATGCATGCATTGAATGTAATAAGTTTAGGGAAAGAATTTACTTAAAATTTGCTAGGTTATTAGATCACAATGATAGCTTAGTAAATGATTTACATCTATGCACAGAAGCAAATAAAATTTTAAAACAAAATGAGCACAATTATCAAGGATCATGTGGTGTCCACTCCTCTAGTAAGTGACCCAGATTCCACATGTAAACCAAATGAATCTGGCACTTAACTAAAGGAGGCCACTTCAAAATCACAAGGTAAAATGTCTTGTATCAATCTGGACGACCAATTTGGAAAGGTTAAAGGTAAGTCTAGGTCAACCAAGTCTAATTCTGAACCCAAAAAGTCCAAACAAGTTAACCACCCACGTGCTTCATGTCTATGTCCAGAGAAACAAAAAGGTAAAGATGTTAAAAATGTTCAAATAATTAATTTTGTTAAACCTAATAAAATATCTAAGAAAGAAATGCGAAAACCCAAACAAACCTGTGTCACACACTTCTCCACAGAAACATTTAAATCCTCAAGTTGAAAGCAGATCATGCTACAACTGTGGAAAGTATAACACATTGCATCTTATTGTCCTTATTATCAAACACCAATAAAAAAGGTTGAACTTTACCACACTAATGTAAGCTCTTCCAAAAGAAGATCCATGACTCCACTAAAAAAAGTGAGTGAACCTAATTTCAATCTATCAACCAGTCGTCTGTTTATCACAAACAGGCATTACATAAGACTGGCTTATGGAAAGAGAAATCTATCCTTGAATCTGATAATGAGAACAAGAAGACAACAGATCCTCCCTCACCCTCAAAAGGTCAATGGGTAGAATTTATGATGTGTGATACCTCTAGGTCACCCAAGCCAGTTAAGGCTTAGGTCCCTAACCTCAACTAATGATTTCCATTGAATGTGCAGGGTGTTTGCAATTGTGCTGATACAAATACATGGATCGTAGATAACGGAGCATCTAGGCACATGACTTGAAACCGGGCACTCCTGTCAAACGTCAAACAAATTAAAGGAGGTCATGTTTCTTTTGTGGGAAACAAAGGGGGTTATATCACGGCTTATGGGGAGATAAGGAACCAGAAAATAAAGTTTGATAAGGTAAACTACGATCAAAAACTTCAAAACAATTTACTTTCTATATCACAAATATGTGACAATGGTTTTAAGGTAGTTTTTGATAACCAAAAGTGTTATGTCCTAAAAAGGACTATGTGATCCCTAAGGACCAAGTCTTAATGTCTGCCTCATGATATAATGATCTTTATGTCTTGGATCTATCAAAGGCCTCTACAACGGATCATTAGGTACAGTGCTTCTTGTCAAAAGCTACCGAGAAGGATTCAATCTCCTGGCATAGGAGAATGGGACATATCAATCCACCAAAGATGAATCACTTGATCCAGAATGATCTTGTGCGGGGAGTAAATGTCAAGAAAGGCAAACAGACGAAGAAGTCTCATAAGGAAATGAAGGTTCATTCCATTGAACTGCCTCTTGAGCATCTTCACATGGATTTGTTTGGTCTAGTAAGTACAAGAAGTATCGCAGGCGACTTGTACTGCTATGTAGTTACATATGACTACTCAAGATTCTCTTGGGTGATGTTTCTGAAATCAAAATCAAAAACATTTTAGTCATTCAAAGAGTTAGTAACTACACTAGAGTCTCTCTACAAGCTGAAGGTAAGACAAGTACGCTCAGACAACAGAACTGAGTTCAAGAACCAATGGATGGAGGCTTTCTACAAAGAAAAAGGAATTGTGCACCAGTTCACTTCCGCCTACACTCCTTAGATGAATGGCGTTGCTGAGAGAAAGAATCACATCTTAATAGAGACTGCATGGACAATGCTAGCAGACTCGAAGCTACCTATCCAATTTTAGAATGTGGCAGTTGCCAATGCGTGTTACATGTTAAATCGAGTTCTGGTAGTTAAACGTCATGGCATGACGTGTTACAAGTTACTTCAACGACGTAAACCAAATCTAGAGTATCTCGAACCGTTTGGCGCACCGTGCACCCTACTGAAGAAAAATCAAGAGGGAAAGTTCAGCGAGAAGGCTGAAGAAGGTATATTTCTTGGATACAACATACCGAATAAGAGAGTCTACAACAACTCAACGGGTCAAGTAGAAGTATGGTGTAATTTCGACATTCAGAGATACACCACCCCTCCTACTAGAAAAGGACCCGCTTTCTTTTTTGACTATGATGGATTCTTCAAGTCCTTCAACATCCTTCTCTACAACTCTGATGATGATTTAGCAACCAAAATGATGTTTGATGTCTTAAACACACCATCACAAGACGCCACATCATCTGGTTCACAAGGTGAATCGACTAACCAGTCATGGGGAGCACTCAAGGTAAGTGACTCCTCCTTTGACAAAGAAGCTGTGGAGAATGACCAGAACAATCAGGAGGAACAGGTTCCTATTCCTATAAGTCCACAAGCATCTGACATTGATGCCTCTATGTCTTCGGAACCTCAAAGTCCTACTGCCTCAGATACAGAACGAAACGTTCATAATCTTGATTCTGAGGTAGTTGTTCCCACCACTCCTGGATCACGCCTAAATGTCTATCATCCTCTGTACAATGTCATTGGGGATGTTAGATCAGGAGTGCAGACAAGAAATTAGCTATATTCAGCTGACTATACCTCGGTAATGGAAAAAGGATACCTTCACGATGGTGCATATCGTTGTTTTCTGTCTCAGTTTGAGCCAAAATATGTCAGTGATCCCTAAATGATGAGGCATGGGTGAGTGCCATGCAAGAAGAACTTCTTTAGTTCAAGAAGTCATTGGTACCAAATGGGTCTTGAAGTGTAAGAAAGATAATCAAGGTGTCATCATCAGGACCAAGGCTCGACTTGTAGTTCAAGGATTTCTACAAGTTGAGGGAATAGATTACAATGAAGTATTTGCACCTGTGGCAAGAATGGAAGCCATCCATATCTTCCTAGCCTGTGCCTCTTACATGATCATTAAAGTCTATCAACTATATGTAAAAAGTGCATTTCTTTATGGTGGAATCCGGGAAACAATGTATGTCAGTCAAGCCGAAGGATTTGAGGATCCATATCATCGGGACAGAGTCTACAAACTAGATAAGGCTCTCTATGGGCTTCATCATGCCCCGAGGGCATGGTATGAAAAACTCTCAATTCACTTTGTGAAACACGGATTTCTCAGAGGCGTAATTGACTGCACATTGTTCATCAAAGAAAAGGATGGTGATCTGCTGCTTGTTCAAATTTATGTTGATGACATAATCTTTGGTTCCAAGAACGAAGAATTATGTAAACAATTTAAAGAAGTAATGAAGGCAGAATTTGAAATGAGTGCCATGGGTGAGATAAAGTTCTTTCTTGGGTTACAGGTGGATCAAACACCAAAGGGGATAATCCTACATTAGAGAAAGTATGTAGTGGATATTCTCAGTCGGTTTGATATGGAGAATACTTTGGCAGCTAGGACTCCAGTTGCTACAAACCATGATATAGCACCCGACGAGAATGGTGATCTGGTTGATGCCACCATGTACCAAGGAATGATTGGATCCCTCATGTACATCACTGCCTCAAGACCTGATATCATGTACTCAACGTGTCTATGTTCAAGATATCAGGCAAAACCAAAAGTAAACCATCTTATCGGGGTCAAAAGGATATTTCGTTATCTGAAGGGTACACCAACACTTGGATTGTGGTATCCTCATGACGATGACTTTGAACCTACCGTGTACAGTGATTCGGATTATGGCGGCTGTAAGATGAATTACAAATCTACATCAGCAGGTTGTCAATTCTTTAGGAAAAGATTAGTCATGTGGCAGTGTAATAAGCACACATCATTTGTGTTGTCAACTTGTGAAGCTGAATATGTTGTTGTGGCAAGCTGCTGTTCTCAAATCATCAAGATTCAACAACAGATGCGGGACTACAGTTTGAAATTTTCTAACACTCCTATATTTGTTCATAGCCGTTACTAAAAATCCTGTCCAACATCCTAAGACCAAACACACCGCCATAAAATATCACTTTATACGTGATTGCTTTGAAAAGAATCTAATCGATGTTGTTAAAATAAATACGGATTTTCAACGGGCTGACCTCTATATAAAAGTATTTGATAAACCACGTTTTCTATACATGTTAGAGGTGAACGGCGTTAAAAAGAAAAGTGATGTAATTGTTAGGACCGATAGTGTACGGAGTACAAACTGATTCAACGTGAAACCAAACCAAATTGCGCGGAATTCTATTTGATTGGCGATACAATCAGAGAAACCGTTAACCCGATCAAACCTAACGATTAGAATACTTTAAGAAAAGAGTAGAATTTTTCAGAAACAGTCTATGAACTTGGACGGGACGTTCTGGACAAACTTGGAAGGCTAGGGTTTTTAATCTTCAAAGTCTCACGTTTTCCATGAATTAAGTGGTATTTATAGGTTACAGTCTTCATTCGTACGACTGAGCCAACCGACTGGCTCAGTCGTGCGACTGAGTCAAACGATTGATTCATTTGTACGACTGAGTCAGTCTTATGACTCAGTAGTGCGATTGACTCAATCACCAGGTTCAGTCGTGCGATTGGCCCATTCGCATGGTCCAGTCGTGCGACTGAATTAGATTACTTAGTTAAACACATTCTTGAACCTTTAATGATTGAGAACATGTCTAACAACTGTAAGCCTATATAACATGTTCATATATGCGTGTACCAAT
>BJCM01216182.1:7500-34968 GCA_018326385.1 Flaveria bidentis | reverse complement strand
CTATGTGTGAAGAACTAGCCAAGCTGTGCAGTTTTTGTTTTAAGGATTCAACTTCGACTTCTAAAACTGCTTTTTCCTTTTTTATTTCTTCCAAAGAATTTAAATAAAACTTGATGTCATTTGCTTGATTTAATGCAACAACCTCAGTTTCCCTTAGTTGTTTTCCTAAAAGTTCTACTTTTTCTTTGAAACTGCACTCATTTTGTTTAAAAATACGATTGGCCTCAGTGTGGAGTTGTAAGTTATTTACTAAATTATCATTGTGTTCTAATAACCTTGCAAATTTATATCAATGCTTTCCCTAAATTTTTCACATTCAGTACAAGCATGTTTTTCAAATAATTGCTTATTAGAACTTACCTGCGAGGAATTAAACGAATCAGCCATCAAAGTCGTATCAGACTCTTCAGTGACTGGAGATTTTGAGTTTGTTGCTCTGAGCTCTTCCTCAACCAAGTGATTTACAACATTCATAGCTTCTTCGGTATCTGACATTGCTTGCTCAGCTATGATCTCACCTTCACTAGTAGATCCATCATCCAATGCATCAACAAAGGCAATATTTGATTCACCTAGAGAAACAAATCGAAAGGACCAGTCTTGCCTTCATCACCTTGAGCAGTTAAAGCCTTTGTCTCTTTACTTGAAGAAGTAGTTCCAATCATATCTTTGTCTTGACGGTTGAATGTGGAAATGGGTTTCCATTACCAATTTTCTTGGGCTTTACACATTCATGTTTAAAGTGCCCCTTTTCACTATAGTTGAAGCATGTGACTTTGGTATTGTCAAAACAAAAGTCGTATCTTTAGTGGAAACTAGATTCTGCCCCATCTTTTTGACAAACTTCTTTGCTCTTCTGACAGCACTAGCCAAGGCCCACATTATGTCTATTCTTTCTAGTTCATTTTTATCAACTTGCTCATAATCCTCATTTGCAAGATGACAATTTCCAATCTTGCCAACAACGAAACCATCATAAGATTGTACAACAGCCGCTAGAAGATCCATGTGCTCTTTGGCAACTTCCATTGTGACATTATCGAGATTCTCGGTTTTCAACTTTGTAGTATTTGTTTCAGGAACTATGTATTGGGTCCTAGATGACCCTGATGTTTTGGTTCCTGCTGCACTGTTTTGGGAAGGAGCAGAAGAACTAGACACGAATGTTGTTTGTAACAGTGCTCCTGAAATAACTGGAATTGGAACTGAGTTGTAAAGTGAAGGATTCTGAACATTGGATCCTTTCTTCGACTTGTATTTCATTCGCAGTTCTTCCTCCTTTAACTTCAAGATTGCTAGGACCGTGTACGTACGGTGTACTAACTGATTATGTGTGAAACCGGATCAAATAGTGCGGAATCTTATTTGATTGGCGATCCAATAAGTGAGAACGCAATCCCGATCAATCTAACGATTAAAGAAACGTTAAAAATGAGTAGAAGATGACCAGATGCGAACTATGAACTTGAAATAGGGTTTCTAGACGGCTAGGTTATGAATATATGTCAAAAGTCTTAATTTTTCCATGAATTAAGTGGTATTTATAGTTTTTCAGTCTTTATTTGTGCGACTGGCCCATGCGATTGATTCATACTCATGACTGAAGTTCAGTTGTGCGACTGAGTCAATCTCATGTCTCACTCGTACGACTGATCCAGTCTCCTGGTTCAGTCGTGCGACTGATCCATTAGCATGAGATATTCATGCGTATGGTCCATTAGCATGGTCCATTCGCATGAAGACTCATACGACTAAGTTTGAACACATTTCTCAATCATTATTGACTAAGACTATGCACAACAACCTCAAACCTATATAGTAAGTTCATTATACTGTAACACACAACAATACTATGAAATATTAAACATTATAAGCATCAACCACATATTATATTTCATTCAACTCATTCATTACAAATGTGTATGACATGATAGACCTTTACATTAAGCACATAAACTAGATACATATATGTATCAACAAACTCCCCCTTGGACCTAGTTTACTCTATTGTCTGACATTCTTCATAAGCTCTTCGAATTTCTTTTACTATCCTCTCTTACGACTCCTGCGTGTATTTCAAATATAAAGCAGAGCCTTATGACATTCTAGAATTGGAGAGCTTGTACAATATCTTGTGCGTCATAGAACAGTGGCGACTTGTATAAAGTGTAGACATCGTGAGCCGACAAGTTGGTAAGGCACATTAGGTCGAATACCCTGATAGTTTCCATTTTGCCCTCTTTATTTAGAACTATGACTGCTTCACCCGTCCTCTAATCATAATACCACCATTTGAAATGTGGAGTGAAGTCCTGAGGCATTTCCCGTAAGGGAATCTTCGACATTATGCGGGGGGACTCCACATCAACACTACTATAGGCTTTCCAGATATGGGATCCACTTCAAACCTACGGATGTACCTCTTCGGTTGTTAAGGTCTGAAGTTTACCTATCTGGTGTGGTATTCCTTCTTTAGAGCAGCCTCAAACCAACTTGACATCTTTCTAGGATTAGCATACATCAGATTTAAGCATGCCAATTGGTTGAGCTCAAAACCTAGGAGAGTCTTCAGGTCATGAGGATACCTGAAGTACTCTATTCCCTTCTCCCTTTTGACAACATAAACCTTTAGATCTTTAAAATACGCCCACACTATGATCTTGCCAGATACCTTCTAATGTTACTTGACTTTGTAGAGTCTGGTTTAGGCATTCTGCTTTGGAGCTTTGCGCTGGGCTCTAATTTTAGCAAAACAAGCTGCCCATTCAGCCTTTTTTATATCAACATCGGCATCCGAGGCTTTGGCTTGGCTTTCATCCTTATCTGTTTCTTTCTCCATCTCATCTAGTTTTTCGAATGTAGTAGTGCCAAGAGTGTCACCCAAGTTGGGAATCAAATTCCCTCTTGGTCAGTGTACTCTGGATAGTGGTCAGACGTGACATCCTCTATATCGATTTTGTCAACATCGTTAAGCTTATCGTCATATGTCACATCAACTATAGGAGCATCTTTGACCAGCTCATCTAGATTCAGGCTGAATATGTCAGCCAGCTGCTCATCCGTCAGGTCGTGTATGATCTCTCCCTCCTCTGGGGTGTAGCTCACAGACCTTCTAACTATCCCTTGCAAGACAAGAATCATGGTTAATTGAGTCTTGACCTGCTGAAGGGGTTGGACATCAAATCATCGGTTTGTTGAGCTTGATCTGTTTGATTAGACATTAAGCATATCACATATAAGTCATTTTATAAAACACTACGACATAAATAGACATAAATGATCAATAATTACATTAATGTAATAAATAATTCAAGTACAAAAGTTTTAAGTACAAAACATCTAGTCATTACTTTTCTCTTGATTCTTTTGTTCTTTAGCAGGAGGAGCAAAGGATGAGGCTCCTTGATTCTATGTTTGGTCCGCCTCTCTTGAGCTCGAGGAGATGCTCATGCAGCAGCATCGCCTTCCTGGTCATCCTCGTCCTCTTGATCTTTCCTGCGCATTCCACCTTCTCCAACATCCTCCTCATTGTCTTCTTCATCCTCCTCTTCCTCCTCCTCCTCATCATCATCATCACCATCTTTGATCTTCAGTGGCTCAGACTTTGATCCTTTCAGCTTTGGGAGTATCCTCTTGTTTTTCTCTTCCAGTTCCTCAATCCTCTTTCCCGAAGCCAACACCAACTCATTTTGGCTTGTAAGCGCATGGTGGGAATGACTTAAAGCCCTCTCGTACTGAGCACTCTTCTCTCTTAGATGCACTATCTGCTTTGCTTGGGCAACATTCACCTCCATCATCTTGTTTAGCTGTGAAGCCCTCAGCTCATCAGTGGCAAACAGCCTTAGCACGATGCTGTTTAGGTTGGTGAGCAGTTCTTCTAACCCAATTTGGGGTAGAGTGGGTCCGATGGTGAATGTTGAGTGGGTTGATGGACCTGCTTGGTGGGTGGTGGTGGTAGTGGTGGATGTGGTGAATATGGGAGGTGGAGTGTGAATGGGATGTGGTGGAATGGCTGTTGTGGTAGTGGTGGTGGATGGAGTTATAGTGGTTGTGGGAGAAATTGTGGTGGTGGTGGCTGTAGTGGTGATGGCTTGAGTAGTGGTAGTGGTAGTGGCTGAAGTGGTAGGTGTGACAATGGTGGTGGTGTCAGAAGAAGTGATCAAAGTAAATCTTGGCCTGTTGCTCTTCTTCCTGTATGGTTGGGCCATCATCTTCTTTCTGGAGCCCTTTGCCGGAAGCGCTCCCCCTTGGCTGCTGGGCTGGTCTGGGGTGTAAGAAAGATCTGTGACATTAGTAGCGTCACCCCTAGACTCAGCCTGGCGTCCACCAACCGCCCTGAGCCCTCTCTCAGTGGCCACGACCCGGCTCCCAACCGTTCGTACCAAAGGCTCATAATCTGTATCCCTTTCTTCATCTATCAGAAAGTCCAGGTAGATAGCAGCCTGTTCAGGTCCACCTGGAGCACAAGAAGTAATAGGTGGAGGTGGTGAAGATATAGTAGAAGTGTCGGTGGCCCGTGAAGAACTAGGACCTGCATCTCCCCCACCTTGACTATCATCATGGTCATCATCGTCGTTATCGTCATCGGATGTGGTAGTCATGAGGGGCTCTATATCTGAATCACTATCATCGTGACGCCCCTTCCTCCTAGCAGGCACCACATAATCCTCATAGGCCAGATGGCCAAATAGTCTCCTGACCGGGGGCTTCACCTTCTTCCCCCGGTACACCTTCATCTGACCCACTGTCGTATCATCCATCACTTCTAACGTAACCACATCATCCTTCTCCTTAGGCAACAGAGGAAGCTTCTCATCGATGATCATTTGCAGAAACCGTGGATACATGCAGAAGCCTTCCTTGCCTTTGGCCTCAAGGTTCTTGACCATGTAAGAAAAGATCATGTTAGAGAAGCTGAAGGGATGATTCAACACCAGTGCCACGTAAGCATTCTGGATTTGGTCAGATAGATCATCAAATCCTCCCCTCTTTTATGCTATGCACTTCAAAATGACATGTGCTAGGTACTTGAACTGGGGACACAAGTTGATTTTACTTCATCCATAGAAAGCAACCCTATACTGTTAGGGGATGTAGCTTGGTCGGGTGGGCATCATCATCACCCAGATCCAGTACCTGTCTAAGATCTGCTGAAGTAACCTGAATCTCTTGGCAAAAAATGGTGGTGCGTATACAGTAAGGCTCAGCAGATCTGTCAATTGGGGCACCTTCCCAAAAGGCCTGCTGTAGGGATCGGTTGGGTGTGCATGGAGCAGAGATAGCTTTGTAGATCCTCGACCTCCTTAAAAAGGAAATAATCCCAACAAAATCAGCAACATTCTGAGTGGTGACATCCAAGTGAGCACAAATGTTGTGCTTGGTGTTGATAATCCACCTATCTGCCATATTTCTGTAACACAAAGCACATAAACATGAGGTTTTTCCATATCAGCAGACTGTTGAAATTTAAACTGTTCTGAGATCAGTCTGGTTCAATCGTGCGATTGAACCATGCGGCTGAGTTCAATCGTGCGATTGAGCATGAGGCTAAGTTCAGTCGTGCGATTGAGCATGCGGCTGAGTTCAGTCGAGCGATTGAGCATGTGGCTGAGTTCAATCATGCAATTCAACTCATACGCCTTGTTCATTCGGTCGGTTAAGTCATTCTCCCAACTCAATCGTGCGATTGAAGTTCATTCGGAGTGTCTAGTCGCATAACTCTCTGTTCGACACTCCAACCCCGAATCTAGGTCAAAACTTGATGTTAAACATTGTGTTTAGACTCGTTAGATTCGTAGGGTTCCTAACTATCACTGTATGTCCTTCATTTAACTATTATGCACATTTACGTGGTCTATGTGAAGGGTTTAACAGATTTCTTGATTTTTAATCAATTAGGTCGGTTAGGGTTTGATTACACCAAGCATTTTGTGCGATTTTAGTCTCTAAGTACCTATAGATGAAGGGAGTACATGTTAGAATCACAATCATAGAGCGAAATCGATGAAATCAAATTTTGGCAGAGTAACTTTGCTTTTGTGCGATTTGGGAATGATTGAAGGTGATGAAAATGTGCGACCGACTCCCCTCTATTTATACTAGGTTTACCTTCAGTCGTGCGGCTGGACCTATTCGCACGCTTGATTCGTGCGACTGGGGCTCTATTGTGTGATTGGCTCAGTCGGTCATATCCATTCGTGTGACTAGGGTTCAGTCGTGCGACTGTCTCAGTCGTTCCCTTCCATTCTTGCGATTGGTTCATTCTTGCGATTGGTTCATTCTTGTGATCCAATCGCATGGATTGACCCATCCTTATGGTCCAATCATACTTCTAGTCCATACACATGGTTCAATCGTGTGATTGGCTCATACTCATGATCCAATCGTGCAACTGGTCCATACTTATGGTCTAGTCATGCAAATGGCTTAGCTTATGAGTTTGACCTAATGCATTTTCAAACACTTAACCTGTTAGTTATTGTTAAGACATTGTGACCATTGATCATCTCAGACATGACCTTTTTAATTTGAAAACTGTTGATCACCTCAGACGTGATCCTTTTAACTTAAAACCCAATTGGTCACCTTAGACATGACCCGTTTTAGTGAGTGAATCACAGATTGAATTCAGATGGATAGTCCGACTTTTACCTACCAAATGACTAAGAATAAATAAATAAAAACAATTATAAATTTAAAACAAAACCAAAACATAATTTTATATTTTTGATTGGAGATGGATTTAAACCTATTAGAGTACTTCTAGCCGATTTTACTCCCTGGACAACACAGCTTCAATTCTATTTTATCATTTCTAGTACAATTCATTATGGAAACATACAGGTATATCAGAATCATTTAGGGCACTTTAATACACTATTTTGATGCTATATTCTTGTTTTGACCGAGAGTCAAAAGCAATTTTAGAAAATCATACTAGAGCTACAAGATGCACATAATGGTTTTAACTTTCAAGAACTGCAGCTCACGATGATTATCAGTATACTTGTCCTCTTAAATCCATACATAGATTTTTGACATACATTGGTGATAATTTATGGTTTAATTATTTCGACAAGCATTTGTTGATCCCACGCTTATATGGTAATCAACGTTCCTCAGAAGATTTTGAGCGGTCTACGGGTATATTTCAAGAAGAAACTATTCTAAGAGCATTCAAAGAGATGCCAAGCCACAGGTCAGTGCCATCGCACCGTAGAGAGGCGCAAACAACAATGAATTCTAGAATATTTAGGTTATGCTTATCATCAGGTCAGTGCCACCGCATAACAGAGAGGCACACAACCTATCTTCTTGTTAGAGCATTTATTTTCTTTTTGCACACGACGCACCAACAACATAAGTTATTAGCTTGATCGCAATTTGCATTTTTCCATGTGCTTTGCTCATATTTATGGTCGTCCGCACACATTTGTGGTGTTTATTTTGCTCTTCACCCCTTATTGGAACTGCATTAAATGTGTTAACCAGGGATAAGAAGGGAACCCACAGTTAGTTGAACAACTTAGTTTGAATTTTAAATCTCCAATGAGGTCTACTTATCTATTGTGATGAATCTACCGACACATCATATAATGAACTAGCAGCCTCTAGGTCTACTTTCTCTATGTTACCTTGGTAGCATACTAGTTTTACTATCATTTTTCCTTTTATTTTGGTTAGACTATTCAGACTTAAACTTTGACGTTTGCATCTTAATCAGTTAAACTTTTTTGAAGTCCCAAATAATCTGTCCCCTGTGTACTATCACCATAAATGTTGAATCAATATCACAGATTTGGTTACTTTCCTTTTAACTAAGCTGTCCTTCTCCCTCGTTTTTTAAGTAATTAAATAAAACATCTAATTTAATACTAATTTAACCTATTCTCCCCCTAAAATTCTAAAACCTAAAATATTTTTGTGTTTTTGGATTTTAATAAATAGGAAAATAATATAAAATAAAATAAAATTAAATTAAATAAAGAATGTCGGACTAGGCATTTTCTTCCTCTTAAATCACATCACCTTTCTTTTTCTTGCCATTAACCTCTAATAGATATAAAAACCTCGGTTTATAAAATGCTTTTGTGTAGAGGTCGGCATGTTGAAAATCAGTATTAATTTTAACCACATCGATTAATTGATTTTCAAAACACTCACATATAAAGTGATATTTAATGCCGATGTGTTTAGTTTTCGGATGTTGAACCGGATTTCTAGTTACGGCTATTGCAGCAGAATTATCAACATAGATAGGAGTGTTAGAAAATATCAAACCGTAGTCACGCATTTGTTGTTGAATCCAAATGATTTGTGAATAGTAACTTGCAGCAACAACGTATTCAACTTCATAGGTTGACAGAGCAACGGAGGTCTGCTTCTTACACTGCCAGGTGACTAACCGTCTACCAAAGAACTGGCATCCTGCTAATGTTGACTTCTAATTTATTATTCAGCCGCCATAATCCGAGTCACTATATGTTGTAAGCTCAAAGTTATCGTCATGAGGATACCATAACTTGAGTGTTGGACTACCCTTGAGATAAAGGAAAATTCTTTTAACACCTATGAGATGGTTGACTTTTGGTTTTGCCTGATATCTTGAACAAAGACACGTCGCATACATGATATCAGGACGAGACGTAGTGTGATACATCAGGGATCCGATCATTCCTCTATACATTGTAGCATCAGGTGCCACATCGTGGTTCGTGGCAAGTGGAGTTCCAGTCGCTGAAGCATTCTCCATGTCCAACCGACTGAGGATGTCCCCTACATATTTAGTCTGATGTAGGAAGACTCCATTTCGTGTTTGATCCACCTCTAATCCTAGGAAGAACTTAATCTCCCCCATTGCACTCATCTCAAATTCTGCATTCATGACATATTCAAACTCCTTACATAACTCTACATTTCTGGACCAAAGATTATGTCATCAACATAAATCTGTACGAGCAGTAAGTCGCCATCCTTTTCTTTGATGAACAGTGTATAGTCAAAAACTCCTCTGCGAAATCCGTGTTTCACCAGATGAGTTGAGAGTTTCTCATACCATGCTCTTGGGGCTTGATGTAGCCCGTAGAGAGCCTTATCCAGTTTGTAAACTCTGTCCTGATGATAAGGATCCTCAAATCCTTCGGGTTGACTGACATACATTGTCTCATGAATTTCACCATGAAGGAATACATTCTTGACATCTAGTTGATGAACTTTAATCTTCATGTAAGATGCATAGCTAGGAAGATCCTGATTGCTTCCATTCTAGCCACATGTGCAAACAGTTCATTGTAGTCAACTCCTTCGACTTGTCTAAAACCTTGAACGACAAGTCGAGCCTTGTTTCTTATTATGACCCCTTGGTCATCTTTCTTGCATTTCAAAACCCATTTAGTGCCAATTACTTTAGCACCTTTTGGTCTATCCAATGGTGTCCATACTCCTAGCTTCTTGAATTGAAGGAGTTCTTCATGCATGGCACTAACCTATGCCTCATCGTTTAAGGCTTCACTTACATATTTTGGCTAAATTGAGACATAAAACATCCATAGGCACCGCCATGAAGATAACCTTTTTCCATGACTGAGGCATAATCAACTGAATATAGCTGATTTCATGTCTGTACTCCCAATTTTACATCTCCTATGACATTGTCTAGAGGATGATATACGTTTAGTCGAGATCTGGGAGTGGTGGGAACAACTACTTCCTGATCCAGATTTTGAATTCTCGGTTCAATTGCTGTAGTCGTTGGAGTGTGAGGTTCCGAAGTGTTAGAGGCATCAACATCTGATGCTTGTGTACTTGCAGTAGAAGGAACCTGTTCCTCCTAGTCCACCTGATCATTCTCCACTTCTTCATCGTCAGAGGAGGAGTTGCTCACCTCAAGTGCTCCCCTTATAGGACTAGAAGATTCACCTTGTGAACCTAATGTTATCGAGTCAAGTGACGGTGTGTTTAGGACATCGTACATCATTTTGGACGATAACTCATCCTCAGGAAGGGAGAGAGGGATATTTGTAGGAGTTAAAGAATCCATCATAGTCAAAGAAGAATGCGGGTCCCTTTCCAGCAGGGGGGAGGTGTATCTCTGAACGTCAACGTTGCACCACACTTCTACTTGACCCGTTGAGTTGTTATAAACTCTCTTGTTTGGTATATTGTATCCTAGAAATATCCCTTCATCAGCCTTTTCACTAAACTTCCCTGACTGAGTTTTTTTCAGCAGCGTACATGGTGCGCCAAATGGTTCTAGGTACTCCAGATTAGGTTTACGTTGCTGGAGCAACTCATAACACGTTTTACCATGCCATTTGACCACCAAGACTCGATTGAGGGTGTAACCTGCATTGGCAACTGCCTCGTTTCAAAATTGGATAGGCAGTTTCGATTGGCTAGCATTGTTCTTGCTGTCTCTATCAAACTCCTGTTCTTTCGTTCAGCAACTCCGTTCATTTGTGAGGTGTAGGCTTGTGAGGTGTAGGCAGATGTGAACTAGTGTACAATTACTTTCTCTTTGCAGAATGCCTCCATCCACTGGGTCTTGAACTCTGTGCCGTTGTCTGAACGTAGAGAGATTCCAATGTAGTCACTAGCTATTTGAAAGATTCAAATGTCTCTGATTTGGATTTCAGAAACATCACCCAAGAGAATCTTGAGTAGTCATCAGTAACTACATAACAGTAAAAATCACCAGCGATGCTTTTGGTGCTGACAGGACCGAACAAATCCATGTGTAGAAGTTCGAGAGGCAGGTTAATGGAGTTTACTGTCTTTGCCTTGTGAGACTTCTTGGCTTGTTTACCTTTCTTACATGCTACACAAAAATCCAAAAGTTGAAAATTCTTGACATTTACTCCATTCACTAAATCATTTTGGATCAGATGATTCATCTTCCGTGGATTGATGTGTCCCATTCTCCTATGCCAGGAGATTAAGTCCCTCTCTATTGCCTTTGACAAGAAGCATTGAAATTTATGATCGGTTGTGGAGGCTTTTGAGAGATCCAAGACATATAAGTCAATATATCTTGAAACTGATATTAAGATTTTGTCCTCCGGGATAATACAGTCCTTCTTTAATACGTACCACTTGTTGTTGTCAAAAACAACTTTGAATCCTTTGTCACATATCTGGGATGCTGAAAGCAATTTATTCTGTAGTTGTTGAACATAATTGACCTTATCAAACTTGACTTTTTGGTTTCTTACTTTGCCTTGAGCGGTGATGCATCCTGCTTTATTCCCAGCAAATGATGCATGTCCCCCTTTTATTTTTTTAACATTGAAAAGGAGAGACAAGTTCCCGGTCATATGCCTAGACGCCCCACTATCAACAATCCAGGTATTTGTGATAGCACTGTAATGGACACCCTGCATATTCAAAGGAAACGATCAGTTTAGGTTTGGGACCCAAGCCTTAACTAGCTTGGGTGACCCAGAGGAATCACATATCATAAACTCAACCCATTGTCCATTTGAGGGTGAGGGCATATCATTCTTCTTATTGTTCTCATTATCAAACATTGGACTTGGCTTTTCTTTCCATAAGTCAATTTTGTGTAAGGCCTATTTGTGGTAACAGACGACTGACTTTCAATTTGAACTTTAGGTTTATTAATTCTCTTTGTTGGAGTAATTGAAATCCTTTTCGAAGAACTAGGTTTTGCATCATAAAGTTCAATTTTCTATCTTGGAGTCTGATAATAAGGATAGTTAGAAGAAATGTGTCCTCTCTTTCCATAACTTTAGCATGATCTCCCTTCTACATGTTAAGAAAACTGTTTATGTGGGGTTGAGTGTGATACAGGTGTGACATGAGTCTTGTTGGATTTCATCACTAATCATTTAGATGTATCTGTGTCTTTAACAATATTAATTGTTTGCACACTTTTACAATCTTTAGCCTTTAGTTTATTTGGACTTTGACGTGAAGCACATGTTTGGTTAACTGATTTGGTCACTTTGGGTTCAGAAGTAGGCATGTGTGAACCTGACTTTACATTAACCTTTTCAAATTTATCATCCAAATTTATAATAGGCATCTTTTCCTTAGATTTCAAAGTAGTCTCCTTCTGTTTAGTGACACAGTTCATCGGTTTGCCAGTGGAATCTAGATCACTAACCAGAGGAGTGGACACCACATAATCCTTAATTGGGTTGTTGTTTATAGGTCTACATTATGTATTTAACATGATCTCATGTGATGATGGGACTACTTTGTAACCCAACCCTTCCCTATTATTTCATTCTTTCACTAAGTGTTGAACTATATGAGAAGAACCGGTCCAACTATGCAGTTTCTATTTTAATAAATTTACTTCAACTTCTAAAACTGCTTTCTCTTTCTTTGTTTCTTCCAAAGAATTTAAATAGAACTTTAAATCATTATCTTGATTAAAAGCAACAACCTCGGTTTCCTGTAGTTGTTTACCTAAAGGTTGTATTTTTTCTTTATAATTGTGCTCATTTTGTTTTAAGATACGATTAGCTTTGTGCATAGTTGTAGATCATTTACTAAGCTATCATTATGGTCTAATAACCTAGAAAATTTCAAATCAATTCTTTCTCTAAATTTGTTACATTCATTACAAGCATGTTTTTCAAAAAGTTGATCTTTTGTACTTACCTGTGAAGATTCAGTTGAATCAGCCATCAATCCAAAATTTGACTCTTCGAATGTTGGAGATTTTGAACATGTCATTCTGAGTTCTTCTTCAATCAGGTGATTTACAACATTCACAACTTCTTCGTTATCTGACAGTACTTTTTCAACTGTGATTTCACCTTCACTTGTAGAGCCGTCATCCAATCCCTCAACACAAGCAATGTTTGATTCACCTGGAGACACATAACTAAAGGTCCAGTCCTGCCCTTCGTCACCTTGAGCAGTCAAGGCCTTTGTCTCTTTGCTTGATGAGGTAGTTCCACTCTTGTCTTTGTCTTGACGGTTGAAAGTTGAGAATAGATTTCCTTTACCTGTTTTCTTGGGCTTTACACTTTCACATTTGAAATGCCCCTTTTCACCATAATTAAAGCAGGTAACTTTAGTTTTGTCAAAACCAAAGGTTGTGTCTTTTGTGGCTACCAAATTCTATCCAGTCTTTTTCACAAACTTTTTCGCCCTTCGAACAGCACTCTCTAAGGCCCACATAATATCCGTTCTCTTTAGTTCATTTTCATCCACCTGCTCATAATCTTCATCTGCAAGATGGGAGTTTCCAATCTTCCCTGCAACCAGACCATCATAAGAATGAACAACTGCTGCTAGAAGATCCATGTGCTCCTTTGCAACTTCCACAATGATATTACCGAGATTCTTGGTCTTCAACTTAGTAGCATTCGCTTCCGGCACTATATATTGGGTGACCCTGACGTTTCAGAGCCTGAAGCAGTGGTTTGGGAAGGAGTTGTTGAACTAGACACAAAGACAGTTTGAGGTGGTCCTCCTGAACTGGTTGGATTGGGAGATGAGTTATAAAGTGAAGGATTCTGGTCGTAGGATCCTTTCTGTGACCTGTACTTCATCCAAAGTTCCTCCTCCCTTAATTTCAGGATGAAGTTATTTATGTCTAACTTTGCAAGTATATTGTTTTGTCTCAGCTTAGACACAAACGAGTCCTATTTCTCTGGAAAACCATCAGCAAAGCTTGACACATTATCTTCCATAGACGTGGTTACCCCATGAGTTTGAAGCTCACTCATCAGATGGTAGAATCGGTCGATAATATCATCCAAGCTTTCTTTCCCGAATGATGAGAAGTTATCAAAATCTTTTTTTAGAGCCTTTTCCTTCAATGCATTTAACGTTGCATTCCCATCATACCTTTTCTCCAAAGCCTCCCATAGCTTTTTCGCCTATTTGTTCTCAGAAAAACTGATGAAAGATATCTTTTGGTATCGACTAAGTCAACAGGGCATACACCTTCTTTTCAGCATTGTACTTAGCTTTCTGGCTGTCAGTCATACCTCCTAAAGTTAGCTTAACACCATTAGCACCAATAGGCATACTATAACCTGTCTCAATTGATTCCCAAATATTGGATCGAATCCATTTAGATAGATTTCAAACCTCTGTTTCCATTGTGGGTAATCATCTAACGTTATAAGTTTAGGTGGTTTATCGTGATTCCTAATTTCATTTTCTAGAAGAAGAAGGTTCTGGATGCAAGAGTCACATCCGGCAGTAAAAGCTGAGAACTGATCATGCATCTCTTTAAACTTTGAACTTCAAAACTAGACTGGCTCACTCGTATGAATGGACTAGACGTATGGATTACTCGTGCGAATGAGGTATGCAAATGAAGTGTGAGAATGAATTCAATCGTGCGATTGGATTCAGTCGTACGTATGGAGAGTGCGATTGGGGACAAGCAAATGGGATTGTTCAGTCGTACGAGTGAGTGAGTGACTGAGTTCAATCGTGTGAATGGAGTGTGCGATTGAGTTCAGTCGTGCGATTGAACCAATCGTGCGACTGAAGGCTGCTGTTTTTGCAAAATTGAAGGTTTTTGACACTTTGACACAAAAACATGATTTTTCAAGAACCCTAATCTACCGTATACCGAAAAACGTAAACTTTGACACCTGGAGACGTCGAAAACACATTTTGACCCAAAAGAATGACTCTTCTGAATGAAAAACGTGTTTTTTACACAGAAACTAATCGAATAACACGCAAAATCAAGAGCCAAAGCTCTGATACCACTTTTTAGGACCGTGTAAGTACGGAGTACTAACTGATTATGCGTGAAAGCGGATCAAATAGTGCGGAATCCTATTTGATTTGTGATTCAATCAGTGAGAACGCAATCCCGATCAATCTAACGATTAAAGAAACATTAAGAACGAGTAAAAGATGACCAGATGCGAACTATGAACTTGGAATAGGGTTTCTGGACGCTCTGGACGACTAGGTTATGAGTATATGTCAAAAGTCTTAATTTCCACGAACTAAGTGGTATTTATAGGTTTGCAGTCTTCATTCGTGCGACCGAACCATTATTATGGTTCTGTCGTGCGACTGACCCATGCGACTGATTCATACGCACGACTGAAGTTTAGTCGTGCGACTGAGTCAATCTTTTGTCTCACTCGTACGACTGATCCAGTCTCCTAGTTCAGTCGTGAGACTGATCCATTAGCATGAGATATTCATGCGTATGGTCCATTAGCATGGTCCATTCGCATGAAGACTCATACGACTAAGTTTGAAAAAATTTCTCAATCATTATTGACTAAGAACTATGCACAACAACCTCAAACCTATATAGTAAGTTCATTATACTTTAACACACAATAATACTATGAAATATTAAACACTATAAGCATCAACCACATATTATATTTCATTCAACTCATTCAATACATATGTGTAAGACATGACAGACTTTTACATTAAGCACATAAACTAGGTACATATATGTATCAACAAAGATGAAATCATTTATGTCTAATGTCACAAGAATGTTATTTTGTCTCAGATTAGACACAAATGGATCCCATTTATCAGGAAAACCATTAGCAAAGCTTGAAACTTTATCTTCCATAGATGTTGTCACACCATGAGTGTGTAACTCACTCATCAGATGATAGAATCTGTCAATAATATCGTCCAAGCTCTCATTACCTATCGAGGAGAAATTATCAAATTCCTTTTTGAGAGCTTTAGCCTTCAGTGCTTTAAGAGTTGCGTTTCCATCATATCTTTTCTCCAATGCCTCCCATAACTTTTTAACCTGCTTGTTCTCAGAGAACTGATGAAAGATGTCCTTAGGTATCGACTGAGTCAACAAAGCATATACTTTCTTTTCAGCATTGAACATAATCTTCTGAGCTTCACTCATTCCTCCCAAAGTCAACTTGACTCCATTAGCACTGACTGGTACCATATAACCATTCTCAATGGATGTCCAAAGATTTAGGTCAACTCCATTTAAATATATTTCAAACCGTTATTTTCACTATGGATATTCGTCTAACGTTAACAACTTTGGCAGTTAATTATGATTTCCAATATCATTCTCAAGAAGTAGAAGGTTCTGGATGCGAGAGTCCTTTCCGGCAGTAAATGCAGCAAATTGATCTTCCATTGCTTTAAACTTGGTACTTTTAGAACATGATAGTTTCACTCGTGCGAATGAAAGATGCGAATGAATTGAATCATGTGATTGGATTCAGTCATGCATATGAACAAGACGATTGGAATCAAACGACTGGAGTTGTTCAGTCATGTGAATAAGGGATACGAATAAGTTCAGTCATGCAGATGGAGTATACGATAGAGTTGAATCGTACGAAGGGACCAATCGTGCGACTAAAGGCTTATGTGTTTGTAAAATTGAATATTTTGACACTTTGACACAAAATACGAGTTTTCCAGGAACCCTAATCTGTGGTATAATAAAAAACTGAGACTTTAATGCATGCAAATGTCAAAAACGCCTTTTGAAGCAAAGTGTTGACTCTTTTGATTTAAAACGTAGGTTTTAACACTAAAAGTAATCGAATCCATGCCAAATCAAGAGCCACTGCTCTGATACCACTTGTTGGGACCTTGTACGTACGGAGTACTTCCGGATTCTGCGTGTAACCAGATCAAATAGTGCGAAATCCTATTTGATTGGTGATCCAATCAATGAGAACGATAACCCGATCGATATAACAATGAACTAAACATTAAGAATGAGTAGGAATCGTTCAAGATCAAACTTTGAAGTTGGATTGGCTGTTTAGGACACTCTGGACGGCTTGGGTTTATGAAAATTCAAAGTCTCTCTCAAAGTTTTTTTTCATGAATTAAGTGGTATTTATAGGTTTGTAGTTTTTATTCGTACGACTGAACCATTAGCATGGTTTAGTCGTGCGACTGAATCATGCGGTTGATTCATACGCACGACTGAAGGTTCAGTCGTGCGACTGAGTCAACATTTTGTCTCAATCATATGACTAATCCAGTCTCTTGGTTCAGTCGTGCGACTAGTCAATAAGCATGATATATTCATGTGTATGGTCCATAAGTATGGTCCATTAGCATGAATAATCACCCAACTAAGTTGAACACATTTTCCAATCATTGTTGACTTAGAATTATGTACAACACTCTCAAACCTATATATGAAGTTCATACATATGACTTATACTTAACACAATAATAATATGAAATAATCAAAGATAAATAAACATCAAACGCATATCATATTTCATTGAATAATTACATTACACATGTGTAGGAAATAAAAGATTTTTACATTAAGAACGTAAACTAGGAACATGATGTATCAACAGTAAGCAATGAAAATTGCTACTGGTTCAATCATCTCTAATGTTAGCATCACAGTCAGTCTATCTCTTTAACTCAAACCCCTCGATGTCTGATGGTTATGGTTAATATGATTTTCTAGTGCCTAGGTAAGCAACGAAGATTACTACCAGTTCAATCATCTCAAACCTTAGCATCATAATCAATCTATCTCTTTCACTCAAACATCTCGATATCAAGCCAACATCTAAATTATGTCAAGCCAACTTCTTCTAGATTAATTTTCAAAAGAAACCTTAGAATTTATAAATTCAAATCGTTGCCAAAGCGTAAATTTAATATTCAAAACCATAACGTGTCAAAGTAAATGCACATACACACACCCAAAAACCATAGTTTAAAATATAAGAATATAATTAATGTCATGAATCTGTTTGCATGATGAATGACCCATGTTGTGCTTCTAAATGCACTTGTAAGAAAGTGTGTTGAGAAAAATATACTAAAGTGTCAACACAGGGTTAGTGAGTTCTGAAGTTTGTAAATAAACAAAAAACAGTGATTTAGTAGCATAAGTAATGTGTAATGAAACATATAGAAACTTTATAACATAAGCATGACGATAGTGTTTTTCATAATCCAAGATGACTGAATTGATTGTTTGCCTTCTTGTAAGGCCCCGTTCCCGGGACGCTTACAGCTGGTCAGTCATCGTACATAAAACATATAATTACATTAACTTTAATAAAATACTACATCGGAAATATTAAAATAACTTTTTCTCAATTCATTATAAATGCTTTTGCAAATTAATACAACATTCGTTACAAAACATCATTTGTTCGCATTACAATGCAAAAACATTATACAAGGGAATGCCATCCAAAATAAGCCAAGTAGCCGCCCCGTGCCATCCTCAACAACCTTTACCTATCAACTGTAAACATATAAAAGTCAACATTACTGAGTGAGTTCTAGTTTTAAAATAAAACATACTATTACTTTCGTTTAAAACCGTTCTTTACTTTCGTACATGATCACATGTCATACATACACATTAAAATATCATTATTATCTTCATCATTCGTTTGTTAACTTTCGTTCATTCATCGTACACCATTATCACTCACTTTCGTTCACTTTCATACATAATTTTTTTACTTTCATTTGTACGTTCATTACTTTCGATGACATGTACAATACCCCGAACATTGCGCACGAAGCTGGTTACTGGGCCTAAGGTCTTTCATAGACGTTGAACATTGTGCACGAAGCTGACTCCAGTACCTAGGGAAAGTACATTCACCACTTATCTTTTCTCTTTCATTCCGAACCAATGCCATATGCTATACGCTGAACATTGTGCACGAAGCGGGTTACTAGGCCTAAGGTCTCTCATAGACCTCGAACTTTGTGCACGAAGCTGACACCAGTACCTAGGGCAAGCGACAAGGATCCCATATATATGGTCAATCACCAGGATTGGACCCCAATGTGCATCCTTCTGGAGTAGCTAACCCGCACACAGTTGAGTTAACACCCTTCATTGGGTGTGAACCTCCATTCGTTTGCTTGCAAGCCTTTCTTACTTTCATTCTTTCATGAATGCATGCATTCTTTTGTTTTGTTCCTCTTTTCATTATCTTCCACTTTACGTTACAAAATACTTTTCATTTCATTCATTAACATTCAATGTAAAGTCACGGAAAAAAATCATGCATAATAAGGAACATCATCATAAACATACAAACATCGCCATACAAGGCACCATTATACATACATAACATACATCATAAACATACAAACATTGTCATACAAGGCACCATCATACATACATAACATACATCATACATACCATCATGCATAAGCATCAATCATGCATCATCAAATCATATATCGCCTATCACATCCCTATGACTTCAAAAAGTCAACTTACATAGCCCTCGGGAACCTCCCAAGTCAAAGCCTACATTTCACTTTTTCCCCGAAAATTAGAAAAATATTCTAAGTCTTTGGGCACATGGGTACTATGCAGGCGCATGGGCACTATGCAGGCGCATGAGCAATATTGGGGCGCATGAGCACTATTGGGGCGCATGAGCAACACATAGTCTATTCTGGGCAATTATAGGCACATGAGCACTATGCAGGCACATGAGTTCTTGGGCGCATGAGCTATCTAGGCGTCCGAACACTTTGTCAACTTTAACCTATTTCTAGGCACATGAGTACTATTTGGGCGCATGCGGTTTTGGGTGTATGGGAACACTTAGGCAGTTATTTTCAGTTGGGCGCATGAGCCACTATTTAGGCACATGGCCAGCCTAATACCTTTTAAACATCTTAAATCAGTCCCCAAACATCATATAATCTGTTCTAAGGTTAAATCTTACATTCTAAGCCTTAGAAACATAACTATAACATCATCATACACATACATAGCCCAAAATCAAACCCCACCCACAACATACACACATACACACATACGAGTATAAAAGCCAACTTTATAAAAACGTTCATACATGCATTTCCAGCCCGAAAATCATGTAAAATCAGTAAAAAAGGGTTCTAGAACTCACCTTAACAGCCTTTGGTTATGTCTTCTTCAAAAACCCGTTTGCAACAGAGTTCAACCGCTTAGAAACCCACCAAAACACACACCCGAACACATACAACACACATAAGCATATAACTGAGGATAAAACCAGTTAAGAACATCATAAACACACGAATTCCTACCTTGAATTCGAGCTTTTCTTCTTGTTCTTCTTCAAAACTCGAGAGCTTTCTTCTCTGCTTCTTTCTCTCTGTACAATCGGCAGAAAAAGTGAAAAGTGGCATGGCATGGGCGGCCATGCTACTTTTGTACAAATTTATAATAAGTTTGTGTTTTGCACACTTTCAACCCCTCAACTTGGGTTGAATAGCATTTCTTTCTTTTCCTCCACTTTTAGCCTCCTTCCATGAATATAAAAATAACCGGGTGTTACAAGTCCACCCTCTTATATAGGTTTCGTCCCCGAAACCTATTATTACTCAAAAAATCGTGTGTAATGTTGTCTCATTTCCTCCTTTGTCTCCCACGTAGATTCGGATCCCTTCCTGTGCTTTCACTGTACACACACAAGAGGAACCACTTTATTCCTTAACCTTCCCTCTTTACGATCAATGAACGCCACTGGTTGCTCCACATAATTGAGTCGTTCATCTACCTCGATATCATCTAGTGGAACAATCATATCCTCGTCTTCTAAACACTTTCTCAGATGAGATACATGGAATGTCGGGTGAATTCCACTTAACTCATCTGGTAACTCCAATATAGGCCACCTCTTCTACTCGGGCAATGATTCGGAAAGGCCCAATGTATCTCGGGCTCAACTTGCTTTGCTTTCTGAACCGAATGATACGCTTCCAAGGTGAGACCTTCAACATAACTCTATCCCCTACCTCGAACTCAATCGGTTTACATATCTTATCTGCATACGACTTTTTCTTATCTTTAGCTGCCTTCATAAAGGCTTTGATCTTTTCCAGTTTCTCAATTGTAGCCTCGACCACTTCGACGCCCCCTAACTTTTTAGGGCCAATATCACCCCCAACACACGGGTGTTCTGCATCTCCTACTATATAGCATCTCATAAGGGGGAATACCAATGCTGGCATGATAACTATTGTTATATGAAAACTCAGCTAACGGTAAGTGGTCATCCTAACTTCCTCCAAAATCAATGATGCCTGCTTGGAGCATATCCTCTAGCGTATGAATGGTCCTTTTTGACTGAACATCTGTCTGAGGATGATAAGTCGTGCTAATATGTAACCTCATCCCCATTGCATCGTGGAATTTCTTCCAAAATTTAGATGTAAACCGGGTGTCACAATCGGACACAATAGACACCGGCACACCATGACGAGTTACAATTTCTTTGATGAATAGATCCACCAACCCCTTGGATGAATATGTCTCGCGGATAAGTAGGAAGTGAACACTCTTCGTCAAACGATCCACTATCACCCATATGGCATCGTACCCTTGTGCGATACGCGGTAGCTTCGTAATAAAGTCCATGGTGATATGCTCCCACTTCCATTCCGGTGTATCCAACGATTGGATCTTTCCATGCGACTTTTGATGCTCGGCCTTCACTTGTAAGCAAGTAAGGCATTATTCACATACTCCACCACATCATGCTTCATGCCCGGCCACCAATAATCTTTCTTCTTATCTTGATACATCTTCGTAGCACCGGGATGAATGGAGTACTCGAGTTTTATGAGCTTCATCCATAATCCTTCCACTTAGACCCCTAAAACGTGGAATCCACATTCGTCGAATCAGGTCCTAACACCGAGTGTGTTTTCACCCAATTTCGCAACCAGACCTCTCATTATTTCAGAGTTAAGATGATCTTCCTTCATTGCCTCATCTTGGAACTCCATTACTTACATCATCACATCAGATGTCATAATCAACTGGTAAGCTTTCTCCCGAATCGGCTCGGGTCTCTCCTTTTGGCTTAGGGCATCCGCCACCACGTTTGCATTGCCCGTATGATAATGGATCTCGCAATCATAATCTTTTATGAGCTCCAACCATCGTCTCTGCCTCATGTTTAAATTTTTCTGCTCAAAGAAATAATTCAAGCTCTTGTGGTCAGTGAATATGGTGCACTTCATCCCGTATAAGTAGTGCCTCCAAATCTTTAACGCAAAGACCACAGCTGCTAGCTTCAAGTCATGAGTAGAGTAATTAAAGTCATGAACTTTCAACTATTAGGATGCATAGGCTATAACCTTTCCTCTCTACATCAACACACATCCCAACCCCGAATAGGAAGCATTTGAATAAACCACCAAATCTTCACTTCCATCGGGTAACGACAAGAAAGGAGCTTGAGTCAATCTTGCCTTTAACTCCTCAAACGCCTTCTCTTGAGCTTGACCCCATATAAACTTTACATCCTTACGGGTCAACTTTGTCAACAGAGAAGCTATCTTAGAGAAGTCTTGGATAAACCTTCTGTATTAACCCGCCAAACCCAAGAAACTACATATCTCGGACGACGTCTTTGGAGACTTCCATTGTATCACCGCCTCCACCTTTGCTGGGTCCATAATCCCCTCGGGATTCACTACATGACCCGAGAACTGAACCTCGCACAGCTAGAATGCGCACCTGGAAAATTTAGCATACAGCTTCTCCCTTCTCAACTTCTCCAACACCTCTCGAATGTGATCAGCATGCTCATTCTCGCTCTTTGAATAAATGAAAATATCATCAATAAACACAATCACTGATTTATCTAACATCGGCCGACACACTCGATTCATTAAGTCCATAAAAGCAGCTGGCGCATTGGTTAAACAAAAAGACATAACAAGAAAATCGTAATGTCCATAGCTTGAGAAAAGCTATGTTTGGAATATCATGCTCCTTCACCTTCAACTGATGGTAGCTAGATCAAAGGTCTATCCTTGAGAATCAACTGGCACCTTGGAGCTGATCAAACAAATCATCAATTCTCGATAAAGGGTACCGATCCTTCACCGTCAGCTTATTCAACTCATGGTAGTCTATACACATCCTCATACTACCGTCCTTCTTCACAAATAAGACCAGAGCACCCCAAGGCGAGATACTTGGTCTGATGAACCCCTTGTCCAGCAACTCTTGTAGTTGCTCCATAAATTCCTTCATCTCAGTCGGAGCCAAGCGATACGGCGCCTTAGCAACAGGTTGGGCACCTGGTTTCAAGTCAATCTGGAACTCGATCTCACAGTCAGGTGGCACTCCTGGTAAGTCTTCGGGAAACACATCTAGGAAGTCACACACCACCGGTACGTCGGTCAGCTATGGTGTTGATGTGTCCACATCCTTTATGTAGGCCAAGTAGGCACTACATCCACGCCTCATGCACTTTCCCGCCACCGCCATCAAAATCACTTTCGCGATTGTTATGACGCGATTACCATAACCCGTCACCAAACTCCCGTCGGGCGCTGTCAATCGAATCATCTTCTTGCGACACATAATATTCGCCTCGTAGTCCACCAACCAATCCATTCCTAGGACTACATCGAACCCGCCTAAGGTCATCATAAATGGTCTAACAAGAAACTTGTGACCTTCTAGTTCTACGTCACAACCTTCTACCATCTCAGAGATCCTGATAGATTTACCTAGGGTAGTATCTACATCGAATGGCAATCTATATTCTTACTACTAACATGCAATTTGGCACAGAAAGAAGTAGAAATAAAACTCTTACTAGCATCATAATCAAATAACACAGAGGCTAAAGTTTGGTTTACTAGAAACGTACCTGACACAATATCGGGGTCCTTCCTAGCCTCCTGCTGCGTCATCTTGAATGCTCTGGCACTCGCCTTTTGTCCTTCTCCTCCAGCCTTCTTCGCTCCTGATCCTTCAACCCTTGGCTTCTCGTACTCCCTACTCATGTGGCCCTCCTCACCATAGTTAAAACATCTCCCCGCTTTGCACTCCCATGCCATATGACCTGGCTTCCCACACTTGGAGCACACATTCAATCCCCATATACACTCGCCGGTGTGCTCCTTTCCACACCTACCACACCTCTTCATCCCCGCACTTGATGTTACCACACGTCAGTCATCCACCCGTACAACTTTATTGCTTGAAGTCACCCCGCCACGTCCAACCCGCTTCCCATTCCAGTTCGGATCACCACAACCTTTTTTGCTGCCTTTAGCCACCACCACAGTCCTTTCATCATACAACCTCACAACCAAATAAATCGCCGACCTAAACATGCTCGGTCGGGCAACGATCATGTGCCTACGGATATCCGCCGGCAACTCTTGGATGTATCTCTTGATCTTCCGTGACAAGGGCATCTCTTGATCAGGCACAGTCGTGCCATCTCATTAAACTTGGTGGTGTATTGCTGATGGGTCATCGTTCCTGCCTCCAGCTGCAGAAACTCCCTTTCCACCTTGTCCATCTCCCGGTGAGGACAAAACTCCTCAATCACCAGCTTCTTCAACTCCGCCCACCTTATTCTTCCAATGGCCCGACTACCCTCAGCTTGGACAATATTGTCCCACCATCATAAAGCTGAGTCCATAAATGAGTGGGTAGCGAACTTCACCTTCTTGTCTTCCCGACACTCATTAATGTCGAGTACTGCCTCCATCTCTCTCACCCACCGGTGAGCAGCAGCAGTAGTGTCATTACCATCAAAAGTAGGGGGCTTGCATCGTTTAAATGCCCCATAGTTATAGCTTTGTGCCGTCTCCTGCACAGGCTCTTCTTCCTCCTCGTTATCATCGGAGAGAACCGTCTCAGTCTCTGGTTGCTCGCATCTTCTTAAGGACATATTCCTCTCCCTTCTTTTTCCTTCTCTTACAGCCTTAATCACTTCAGTCGCCACAGATGGTAGGATCGTCTGCATGACCTGATGCACCTCCTCGACAACGGCCTCTTTCACTGAGGCTCTCAGGTTAGCACTCTCATCTCCGCCCTCTGGATGAGGGGTCTCGGGTTCTTCATGAACCACCTTTTCGGCCCTAGGCCTTCCTCTTGTAGCTTGTGGTTCAGCACCACGTCCACCACGACCTCTAACACGTGAAGCTTTTGATGATCTACCACCGACCATCCTCTAAGACACTATAAGATTCAAACACCAACACAATCATTCAAGGGAATAGCTCAGTTTATGTCAAGTATAGTAGGCCCCTAATTATAGTGGACAGTTGTGATTAGTCACTTACTTTACTTTTCATATCCTAAGCATTACCTATCCCAACTACATCAGTATCTAAATCTACTAACAGCACATAAACCACATAACATGCGCACATAATACCAGTTAACATTAAAAAAATTACCTGATGGCATGCAACTACTCGGATAGCATCCCTTCCATTTCCGTCCCATTTTCAGTTTAATTTTAGGTTTCTTTTGAAAATTTACCCGTTTCACTTATACGTTGGCCCTGATACCAACTTGTAAGGCCCCTTTTCCGGGACGCTTACAGCTAGTCAATCATCGCACATAAAACATATAATTACATTAACGTTAATAAAATATTGCTGCAAAAACATTAAAATAATTTTTTCTAATTTCATTATAAATGCTTTTGCAAATTAATACAACATTCGTTACAAAACATCATTTGTTCGCATTACAAAGCAAAAACATTATACAAGGGAATGCCATCCAAAATAATCCAAGTAGCCACCCCGTGCCATCCTCAGCAACCTTTACCTGCCAACTGGAAACACATAAAGCTCAGCGTTGCTGAGTGAGTTCTAGTTTTAAAATAAAACATACTTTTACTTTCGTTTAAAACCGTTCTTTACTTTCGTACATGACCACATGTCATACGTACACATAGATAATATCATTATTATCTTCATCATTCGTTCGTTAAATTTCGATCATTCATTGTACGTCATTATCATTCACTTTCGTTCACTTTCATACATAACTTTCTTACTTTCATTTGTACGTTCATTACTTTCAATGACAAGTACAATACCCCGAACATTGTGCACGAAGCTGGTTACTGGGCCTGAGGTCATTCATAGACCTCGAACATTGTGCACAAAGCTGATTCCAGTACCTAGGGCAAGTAAACTCACCACTTATCGTTTCTCGTTCATTCCAGACCAATGCCATATGCTATACCCCAAACATTGTGCACGAAGCTGGTTACTAGGCCTGAGGTCTTTCATAGACCTTGAACATTATGCACGAAGCTGACTCCAGTACCTAGGGCAAGCGACAAGGATCCCATACATATGGTGAATCACAAGGATTGGACCCAAGTGTGCATCCTTCTAGGATAGCTAACCCGCACAAAGTTGAGCTAACACCCTTCATTAGGTGTGAACCTCCATACGTTTGCTTGCAAGCCTTTCTTACTTTCATTCATTTATTAATGCATGCATTCTTTTGTTCCGTTCCTCTTTTCATTATCTTCCACTTTACGTTACATAATTCTTTTCATTTCATTCATTAACATTCAATGTAAAGCCAAGGAAAAAAATAATCGTACATAATAAGGAACATCATCATAAACATACAAACATCGCCATACAAGGCACCATTATATATACTTAACATACATCATCATAAACATACAAACATTGCCATACAAGGCACTATCATACATACATAACATACATCATACATACCATCATGCATAAGCATCAATCACGCATCATCAAATCATATATCGCCAATCACATCCCTATGACTTCAAAAAGTCAACTTACATAGCCCCCGGGAACCTCCCAAGTCAAAGCCTACATTTCACTTTTTCCTCGAAAATTAGAAAAATATTCTAAGTCTTTGGGCGCATGGGCACTATGCAGGCGCATGAGCACTATTGGGGTGCATGAGCAACACTTAGTCTATTCTGGGTAATAATAGGCACATGAGAACTATGCAGGCACATGAGTGCTTGGGCGCATGAGCAATCTAGGCGTCTGAACACTTCAATTTCAGCCTATTTCTAGGTGCATGAGTACTATTTGGGCGCATGAATACTATTTGGGCGCATGCGGTTTTGGGTGCATGGGAACACTTAGGCAGTTATTTTCAGTTGGGCGCATGAGCCACTATTTAGGCACATGGCCAGCGTAATACCTTTTAAACATCTTAAATCAGTCCCCAAACATCATATAATCTGTTCTAAGGTTAAATCTTACATTCTAAGCCTTAGAAACATAACCATAACATCATCATACACATACATAGCCCGAAATCAAACCCCACCCATAACATACACACATACACACATACGAGTATAAAAGCCAACTTTATAAAAACGTTCATACATGCATTTCCAGCTCGAAAATCATGTAAAATCAGTAAAAAAAGGGTTCTAGAACTCACCTTAACAGCCTTTGGTTATGTCTTCTTCAAAAACCCGTTTGCAACAGAGTTCAACCGCCTAGAAACCCACCAAAACGCACACCCGAACACATACAACACACATAAGCATATAACTGAGAATAAAACCAGTTAAGAACATCATAAACACACGAATTCCTACCTTGAATTTGAGCTTTTCTTCTTGTTCTTCTTCAAAACCCGAGAGCTTTCTGCTCTGCTTCTTTCTCTCTGTACAATCGGCAGAAAAAGTGAAAAGTGGCACGGCATGGGCGGCCATGCTACTTATGAACAAATTTATAATAAGTTTGTGTTTTGCACACTTT